>JAGDQP010004334.1:53226-86017 GCA_022664845.1 Lepisma saccharinum
TGTGTGTGTGTGTGTGTGTGTGTGTGTGTGTGTGTGATTGGCAGAGAGAGATAAATATATGTATGTGATATGTACTTATCGGTGTCATATGTTCAATGCGGAGTGACATGTTTTGAGTTTTAAAAGTCGTAACAGAACACTAAGTGCGAAAAAAGAAAAATCAAAATATTTTCTGACGTATATAGTATTGGAATTGGCATTATTGTTAAAAATATAGTGTAACATATGTTTATACGTATTCTATCTTATTGTATATTTTAAAAGAAAATCTATCTATAGACGTATGATGATGATAATACGATATCGTTATATGTAAATAAGTATCAATACTCAAAATATCTATGCATTACGCAAGTAGCCTATAAGGATAACAGCATAGTTGCATATTCCAAACTGGATATTTATTGTGCGTTATAGCCCAGGATACTTATCTCTAATTGTCACACAGACTCTTTGGCGTACGAAGCAACAAATATACATATTTTAAATGTAATTCTCGTACTAAATCACATCAAAAGTGAAGTTTATTGTAATAAACTTCACTTTTGATGTGATTTAATATTCCATCTTAAACTGAAGATGACAACAAATTTTCTTCTTTTTCTTCTGATGGTGAGTGTGAGTTACTTTTATTTTTAATTATCCCAGGTTATGAATTATTAGGAGGTAATCAATATTAATTGATTTTTATTTTTATATCAATATAATATACCACTAATGGTCACCATCCGTAGTGTAGTTGATATGATTTATTGTAGTTGTCTGTCATTATTCACTAATTACTACTTAATTCCAAGTACGAATTAGGTTGGTCTGTCTGTAGAAGTTTGCTTTCTTCAGCCGAAAAGTTATGAGATGATGATGACAGAAATGCTTTCTCGCTCTGTAACGTTTAAACAATATTTATATTAGGTACAGAACCTCGTGAAACTGAGTATTAAAGCCTTATCCTTTTATCAGTTTTAGTTTTCTTAAGGGAATTTAATTGAATGACGTAGTCGGCGACGGCGATTAGAGGAAAAAAGTGCAGGAGCAAGGGGTAAAAGTGGGGGGGGCAAGAAGGACAAAACTTCATATTTCCATATAAAGTCATATAGATTTAAAGGTCAATTCAAAAAAGTGGCGGGATAATAGCCTTGCCCCCTAAACGCCGCCCGCGATTGTAGAGATTTCTATACTAAATTAGATTTAACAAAAATCATTACCGTTGAAGCTACATTCCAATTAACTACTAGTTAAAATCTTCCCGTTAGGTTCTTTCGCTGATTTTTCACCGGTAAAATAACATTTAAAACTTGCAAAGTTAGCGCGAAAACTGTTAAATACCCATACTTAAACACTCCGTATTTTAAAAAAAATGACGCTACTGTAAAAATAAGTAAACAGGTAATTTTAAAATCTACCTAGAATATAAATAGAATTGAAACTAAGAGCTAAGCAAATTTTGTTTTTATTTTACATATAAAATCATGGCGGTTGAATATGTGCAAAATATGTTATTGTTGAAAGTGAAAACCCAAGCCACTGTTATTTTCATTTAGGTGGAGCAAAATATGTACCTTGTCCCCCACCAAAAATCATGGGAGGCAACTGCCACCGGCTCCTACGCCCCTGGTATCGCCCATAGATAGTTCATGTTTGATTTGCATTTTTTTTTCAGGAAAGAATATATCTCAATTCGGAATACAAAGTTTCAGTCTGTTGTAAACTGGACATATGAGAATGGATACAAGAATAAATCATTTAGGTTTAACGATGAAAATTACGATTACCCGTTCCGCATACCAGGAGCAGGTGCATATGGAGAAATTGCCTTAATGCCGGACAAGCCCAACACAAACGCAAGGGCGTTATGTCCTTCAGAATGGGCGTATCCTAAGGTACAGTGTTTAGCATTATTTGTTATTATTTGAGATAAATTGTCTTATATTACCTTGCTATTATTTTTTTAAGAAAACTATAATTGCGAGAATGGAATTGCTTTGCGACGAACGTTTGGGAAATGAAGGATTTCCCTTGGATAAAATTCCCCGACACAAGTAGATTGCTTTACTCAATCCCCATTGAGTTCGATACACTTTTTCATTGATACTCGAGAACTGTAATCTGATGAAAAGCAAATTGGCCTGGTCCTCACACTACCTATGCAAAGCGTTCACGGCGTTGGCCTAGCTGTCAAAGCTCTGTCCTTTTAATTGACGTGTTCTTTGACATGTCCTTCAAACCTTTTTATGTCGTACTCGTGAATTTCCTGCAAAAGAGGCATGACTAGTGTGATAATCTGCATTTTCTTTTGGAGAAAATATGTCGTGGTTTACTTTTATCGGACCTTTCTCCCATAACAGCTTGTAAGTTCTCCAAGAGGGCACATTACTATGCCGAAAGAGTTGTGGTAACAAGTAAAACAAAATCTTAAGTAAACTCGCTACTAGTAAAATATCTAACATTTAAATGTTAATGTGATGTTGAATGTTTTATACTTATATTGTAACAATGTCTGCATATGGCGCGCTTAGAATTTTAATAACATTTGTGGCGTAGAGAGGTCCAAAGAATCGACAATTTGCGGTTCTGCGGAAAAGTTGTAACTATCTTCCAAATATTTCATGTTCAAAATTACAGAAACCTAAGATAATATATTTTTTTTTTCTGGCAGGGTCTGAAGTTTCGAAAATTCAGTAAAAAACGCAAAAAATATGCATATTATTTAATTTCTTAAACTATCACATTAAACAAATTGTCTTTGTCGGTAGTGAGGGAAAGTTACATCTGCATATATTTAATACTATGCAAAATTTCATAATATTTTCTGTTCTGGCAATGAGCCTGAAATTTCATTAAAAAAACCCTCCCCAAAAACATTTTACAGAAACCCCTTTCTTTAAAACATTATAGCTCAATAATTGAAGTTGAAGAACGCCATTTTAAACTACAAGGTGATTGAGCTCAAAATCTTTAAATTATAATAAGATCTTACAAATTACCGTGTTCGTATTTAGCAAACCGAAAATATGCATATTATACAGTTTGTATCGTTTCTAACAGATGGTTCTAGTATAGATGGGCCAAACCGTCATTTTTGAATAGCTGGCATAACAGAAACAGTAATTTTAAAATAATAGTTTAATATATTTGATAAAACTGGATTCTACGTATTCGCAGTTGCCAAGAAGCAGTATAAAAGCCCCATTTTCAGTTAGCTTACCTATGTGTGGAGTATTATATGTTAGATAAATATATAACAAAATGTATAACCTTGTTCACATACCTTAATTAAGGTAGTATCTCCGCATTCGCCTGGTGAAACTGAGGCAAACCTTGGAAATCATCAGCCAAGATACTCCTTGTGAGGTTTGACCCCATGTGTCTATCCAGGAAAATTTATTTACACCAGGATATATTATTATAATACCTATCATATCTATACGTATAAATGTAGACTTTAATGTGGATCCAGGAAAATATCATAGGAGGCCGGTCGCCGTAGTTCCTCCCTCAATACCACAGAAGAAAGAGAGAGGGGGCAGAAAGACACTTGGAGAATACAGAGAAATGTTTAACTTCGGAACTTCCTCCATCTCCTCTGTAAACCTTCTGCATTGGCCACTGAGTCCGATTCCTACTGCTTTCTAATTTTTTGCCGATAAAAGTTTATCGTGGTAGTTTGTGTCGAGGAACTACACGTTCCTTCAAAATATCATCCAGGGATTTCCCTAGGAATTTCGATCTATTAGGGGTTTTATCTGGGTGTGTTCAGAATTTAAACTTGAGTCTAATTAAATGGTGTAACAACGAACACTTTCCGAGGCTTATTTTGCAATGTTATGTCACCGGGAGGAAATTTGATAAACCAACGGCGAATGGTTCGTTCACTTGCTAATCCTGTATCAAATACACTGTTAATAATCTTTATGGCTTGTGCAGAATACTCCAGTTTGAATTGTTAAATAAAAGTATTCGCAAGTATGTCATTTAAATTTCATACGACCCAGTTCAACAACACACTGCATCCTGACTCCTTGAGTACCCGAGCTTGTGATGTTAGACGCGTGACCTCAGTCGATCTCTGTGTTGTATTGCTGAGGTGCGTTTCGCACCAGACATTAAAACGGTCATTTCATTCATATCAGCCTCTATTATCTTTCTGCTATATATTCATCCAGACATATCCGCAGGGTGTACGGCAGATATCGGGTACGGTTAACGAGGACTCAAGAAGTTGGAGATGAAACACTTCGGTTTTCAAGCCTCTGAGCAGTGTTTAAAATAATTCATATTTCTAACGAAATATACTTATGAATATAATATTTATAAACAACTATTATCCTTATTTGCAATTTGAGAATAGCGTTGGCCCTATTCCTGGTTAACAAACCGCCGGAACTTCTTTCGAATTTAGGTGTTTGTCTTCGTAAGTGATAAGCGTTCGGAAATTTCAGGGTTTGATGTAGCGGTCGAACATGCTGACTTTTCTTTTCAAGAGTTTTCCTCAGTAACAACAACCAAGTGCCGCATTGGCACTTTCAAAATAGTCCATAGGTAACACCTTCCCACACCCTATCCCCAAACTATCCCGGCCTGCGCCAAAGATGCGTAAAACACAAAGAAATTCTAAACCCACTAAGTTTCTGGTAAATGTGCAAACATTTACATGTGCAATAAAGATGGTCGAGCTTCAGCGAATGGGGGTCTATCTGTAGTATGTAACAAGCAGTGTTACAAGAGTTTATCCCTGCGCGTATTTTGCATAGCAGGTGGCTAACGGATGTACCTGAGTGACGCGTGGGGCTGGGTTTGAATTAAAGTGTATGCCCTGTCGTCAGTGGTCAACAGGGCGAAGTCAGTGACGATTAAATAAAGGGTGCTGCACTGACATTTACAGTTATTGTTATGAACATAGTACATGAATTCATTTGGTATCTTGAAATTTTATTGTCTAACAAGTAACATTGTAAAGTAAGTAAGTGCCATCCTTGTTTAAAAACCGTGTGAATACCAAATAACCAGATAGGACCAGTTGGTAGGTCGACTCTGTAGTCCCCAGAATTTGATTTGAAATTCTCAGTTTCAAACGAAAGAGGCACTGAAGAAATAAAAATATTTGGGAATATTTGTTATGGTTTATGTTAATACGGGTGACAACCCTTTTTCTTTTGTTCATTATTGTTTGTGACCTATGGATTGATTATACGTCACGTGGGAGCTCAACTCCAGTAAATGTAGAACACAATCACACCCTGTTTAAATGCTGTGTGTGGTGTGTTACCCACTCCCAAAATATGTTTGGTACACAATAGTTGGTTTAGCAAGTAGACCGTTAATTATTATTTTTTTTATATATAATCACCGTTTCGTTTTGAAACACAGACCCCGATAAGTACTGAAGGAATGCAGTGTTAGAAATGCTCTTTTTCCTTTTTTAAACAAGAATAACATCCCCCAGTGACTTTCACGCGAATGTAGGACTACTAGCCATTGTTTTCTTTATAGGTGCAAGCTTAATGGCTGGGGCATTAATTTGGATTCTAAAGCGTTGTGTAAAAAACGAAAAGAGTGAAGGCAGAAAGCGTAAATGGAACTCACTTTAAATCCCGCCCGACTCCACTGTAAAACCAGGAACGACACGAACTATAAATCAATTGCTGTCTAAACTGCCCATATTCCATGCCCAACAGTTCTTGAAAATTTGACCAATTATAGCTTTACACACTCACAACGACACTATTTGATTCAGGTAAAACCCACGTCCAGTACGAATCGAGAAATCCCCAAAAGTCTTTTGGACATATACTTTTTGGAGATACTGTATAATATAGTTTAAAAAAACAGACAGAATGGACCACTGCAAGCGATGATGGATCTACCAGAAAAATTCAGACCTCCACTTTATATCTACATCCCTGCAAAATTTTTCTTCATCTCCCTCCCCTCCCCTAAATCATCTTCTACACCTTGGAATTTCCAATCTCAAATGAAGTGTGACAAGAACACACTTACGTTATATTGTGTAAATTGTGGTATGCATAAAGAACTGCAACGATGCAGCCTAAACAGCTAATATGTCTGTGTCCAGATACTGATCTTTTTGTGTCGACATTCATTTAACAGAGATAATTCATAGGCAGCAAAAGACAGCGTGAGACGGAAGTGTTAAGAGATTTATGTGAGAAATGCTAAATCAGACATCTGTTTATTTCTATTCGTATTTTTATTATCTAACCAGAGTGTGCAAACAAGCAAATTAGATACTATGTACATATATATGATAGTGCGAAGTGTATATTAATTAAGCTACGTTTTTTATTCTTCTCCTTTTTATTTCATTTTATCATCGTTGCTATGTCAGATGGCAGCCATCCCACACCAAGAGCGTTTGTTTCTACAAACCGTTACTGCAAAATTATGTCGGGTAGGCCTCGATACTGCGACGTATCTGAGCACATGATTATATTTATGATTCATCATAATATATTAATTATGATGTAGGTTGATTACCATCACTTTGGTATTGCTGGACAGGTTCCCAACCATTCGCTATTTCAGTCCACGAAGTGTTAATTTATTTATGAGTAACCAATTGCAGATGAAGTTAAAATTTGATATTTGATCCAATGCTACAACAATCCTTAGTGAGTAGCGAAATTAGTTTAGTGGGTCCAAATTTTCGTGTAGGTATATATTAATAATATTAACTAGTGTGCGGTAGTGTTGAGCCATGTACTATTTTAAGGGCCTAGTTGCTAAGATAGCTTTTGTGTTCTGCTTTCCTGCGGGAAATTCTCACCTGCGTCCCCCCACATATTTGTGGATGCTTTTGCTTCGTCTTTTAGCTTTCTGTTTTTGCCAGCTCTCTGCGTTTAGACACTTCTTTCGGGCTTTTTCATACATGCTTTGTGTACTATACTAGTGTGTTTTTTGTCTTCGATGTGGATGAAGCAAGAAACTCATGTGTACCCTTCCTGCCTTCAGGTCCGATAGTGTTTCTTCTTTTGTTTTGTGCACTCTCGTGTTGCCTAATATCAGCTTGTCTCCAGGGTAGGTTTGACCACGCCGGGTTTTGAAACGCCCCCTTTCTGCAATAGGGTACCACGGGCCCCTGGTTTGCTACTTAGTCTACCTACTGTCGTTGGAGCTTCCCGTGGTACATTGCAGGTTCATCGATCCAGCCAGGAAGAAATTGCATTAAATTCTTAGTCGGACATAAATGCTGAGGTAAGAGAGGAACGGGACATGAGAGAACCGTGAGAGTTGGCGAGCAACGATACTTGCAGGCGCTACATAAATTTTCATCCTAGACCAATCTTCCCATCTAAGTATTTCATTCTGCCCGTCTCCTTATTCGTCTGAGTCTGCCAACCTGAGGGTGCTGTGTCAACATTGTGCCATTCGATGTCTGGACTACTTCATTGAGTTTAGCACGCCAGTTTGTCCATGTACGTTCCTACCTGGTATTAGAAGTCCGGCACTGAAGCGAAGATACCTTTTCGTCTGGACCTGGATTATTTGGTCAGTGGAGATCTGATTAGAATGTCCGGAATTGGTTATTCATGGTCGTTGATGGGATCCTTTCTGGCCGCCTGCTATGTTTAAGCCCGTATTTTGTAGAGGCGCAAAAATCTTTGATTTTTGTAAAACCCGTTATTTTGATCATTTCTCTATGCCTAGTGTAACCTTTTTATTGTTTGCCTTTTATGTATCTTCGAAAGAACCTTCGGAGTAACCCCAACATTTTCCTATTTAAGGTAAAGTTTCGCAAGTACTCCAGGCGAATGCCAGGTTGACACTGAATCTTTTCGAATCTCGGTTGAAAGAGGCTACAATATTGAATTATAAAATTTACAGAGTTTTATCCATAGTAAGTTTAATCTTTTATGTTTTTATTTGAAGTCAGCATGTCAAATTTTTACTTCATATTTTGTCCATTTCTTCGCATGCCACGCTTCTGGTATTGTCATATAGGAAATGAGGGTTAACTAGATAGTCGCACAAGGGAATACTGCGTCATTTTCCGTCAGTTGATAGCACTGAGATAAAGCATAATTCGTATATTGAGTCAGAAGTTGGCCTGAAGTGTTTGCTGCATTTTGGTATTCCTCGATCGTTTTTAGGAGTAAGAGCTAAGTTGGCATAATTGTATTTGCGTCTAGTGTTTGCATCAAAGAACGCTGCCTTAGTATAACAATAGCACATCAAGAAGACGAAAGAAAGAGCTGTGCGGGAGGTCGAGGGGTCTGCGGCGGTTGGCCATAGGCTCCAAGGTGCCAGGTTCGAGTTCCGGCAGGAGAATGAGTGAGGATTTTAAGAGCTTAAGAGCGGTTCGTGACGGGCCGAAGTCCAAAGCTACTAGACTGACCCATATAAAAATAAATTTTACCAAAGTTTTACGATGACGAAACAAACCCAAGAAAATTAAACTATCATCAACATTGATCAGTATAGCTCGGTACCTTCGCCTTCTAATTTAACAAATGAATCCTATGCAAACACATCTTGCCGATATTATGGTTAGACGTTTGAGGATAACTCGGTTCTGTTCGGAAACTAGGATAAGTAATCACATGAGGACTGATCTGGATATGAAAGAAAGAATCTCTTTATTTGTGAATGTTGTTTTCTGCGTATTCCTATCCTCCATCGATAGCAATCCTACACAATTTTCCAATCAACACTACAAAAGTAATCTCTTCTGTCATTTCTTTCTATATTTCAGAAACGAGGCTAGTTTATTGCTCTTTTAAAGCTCATATAGTTAATGACATTGCAAATGTACCCACATGCAAAGTTTCCTAAATGAATAATAAAGATTGGCAAAATATAATTACTCGTGCCCTCCTTTTGTATATAATATATATATATATATATTTATTTATTGTACTTGAATCTTTTAGAATTAACCGTCACCACCATAATATAACATATATAATAATGTTTATCTCTTCAGTAATGAATCATTTGACAGCCTTCATAAAAAAAATCTTACATGGAAATCCGTAACATTCTTTCAGACAGACAGGAATTAATAAAATCTGGACAATTTCTAATATATAGAGTTGGCACGTTTTAAGGTTAGATCAATGGTGTCGTTTATATTATTTGACACGCAAGTTTGTGCATCATGAGTATATACAAATTATTTTAAGTGATTCGAATTCCGTGAGCTCCAATTGTAAAACGGGATGAAGGTTAGATTTCGGAAGGTTCAATTGATGTAAAACTTTCTTTTGGACGGCTATTGGTGTCTTCTTTATTCAATATTTGTTTTAGCATCATTTGGATGCAGATTGGATTATGCGCGACCCGTTCTATATTGTCTGCAGGATCAGAGGGGTTGTTGAACACTAGCCGATTTTAGTATATCATGCGTTAAGAAAAAGAGAACTGAAATATTTTGCTAAAAAACGACAAATCCTATTATACTTGTGTACAGTTGTAAAATAATATATATATATATATATGTGTGTGTGTGTGTGTGTGTCTGTCAGTGTAAGCTGCTATTTAGAGAGGTAGTAGTAGATACATGGAGAGAAAGAATAGCTGGATTGAACGGAAGACCTATTGATGTGAAGAATAAACATGTCCCAGTTGGTAGTTTTTCTCCACTACCTTTTCATTTTTTTCTTTATGAAAATAAAAATCATGATGGCCTGACGTAGTTGATGACGTAAGAGTAAGAGAAAGGGGTACGTCACGTACAGGCGAATCAATGAAAAAGTGGTAACTGTTTTAACGCAAGTGTAGGAAGTTTCATTGTACTAATTAGACGTCTAAATTGTACTTGCGATGAGTTGTATTTTTCGTCGGAATTTTGTGATTAATGGTAGAACGGAATACTTTCTTCCTTAAAACCATCTACAATCTATTTTAACGGCATATTATCCACGTGAAGTGAGCCGCAACAATAGCTAAAGTCCCGCATGCCTATTTCGAGATTCTCGGAACGAGAACCAGTTCAGCGGTGTAAATGTTAAAGTGATTTTTCTGAAGAATCTCGGATAATTTTTATTCTGCGGATACCGTATTGCAGCTGGCGTATGCGTCAACGTATAATACGGTATCAGTTGACAGCAAATAGTTAGCGTAATATCACGTTTCCACAGATAAGAACATTATGAAGATGTGACAGGATTTGCATCTGAATCCGAACATTTTATAAATGAAAGTGGCGAAGATAAAGTATATCCTGTCATCTCGGGTGAATAGATAATTGAACATATAAAAACCTGCAATGGATTCTTATCTACATATTAAAGGAAACACTTTATATTCGGCAATAGTGATACACTATAGGCATTGTTAATATATTTGCATTTAAAAGTAAAAGATCGTCAGAAGGGTGAGTTAAGATGTCCATTTGAGATTTTTGTCTGCATTATAGAGACGTATACACAAATCGTGAGTTGAGATATTAGGTGCATGGTATCGTCTACATAAAAAAAAACTATTATCAAATGTATAATGGTTCCAAAACATTATAGTGTAACAAGAAACGATTCAGTCAGTTTTCAGAATCGAGTAACTCTGTCCAATGTACTGGGGTAATAAGGTTGAAAAGGCCAATATCGAAAGGTACCTTATTTTCTTCGAGGGGCACAATCAATTGGCCTAAAAGGGAAATATATTAATGTCAAAAGCAATCATGGAAATACTTGAGTATCTTTATAAGATGAATGGTTAGGCTATCCGATGGTGTTTCCGGGAGTGCTCCTGCAGTTTAATGTATTGGTGTAGTGGCCACTATGAAGAGAAATTACTACGGAAAGGTGAGATCTCTCATGTTATAATTAATGATGATGATGATGTTTACTTGAAATTAATATTTTTTAAAGGTCATACGCACACTGCGTAAGTTGATAAGGATATTGAGATTCTTTTCTCTAGAATAAAATATCATTAGCAAATTAATAGAATTAAATATTGTTTGTCCTAGTTTTATATTGTAACCTTTCTTATCATTGTGATATAGAAGTTAGTGTCGTTCCACAATTGCATATATGTTTGGTCCGTTTATAACTTGTTGTGTATCAAGTTTGAGATTTTGTGTCATGTTGAGAAGTTAGGTCACTCAGGAAAATTATTATTTGTTAATGACATAGCATCACAAAATAAGGTTCGGAGCTAATTGTTCTGCGCAACATGTTAAGATAAATATTTCTTTACTTTGTGTAGTTTGACTATCGTGTCGAACACCGTTGTTTGAGTTAATATGTTGAAAATATATCATAATCGACTTATATTCAACACGCTGTGGAGCTTCTTACAGGCTCTGTTCTGTAAGTGTTGTAGTATTAGTGTCATTCATTCATGTGAACCTCTATTCTCTCATACACTCGACGATCACTGACGTTATAGGGACATTAACGTTTAAAAGGAATAAACAGCTGAGTGACTTCAACGTATTTACTTCATCATCTCTTGATAGCGGTGTACGTTACCAAGTTTGTATCGCTAGGGAGTCTACTCAATACGTTAACCGTTAAACAGAATTGAGAGTTATTAAATTCAGTGCTTGAAGCAATGGAAGCAGGATGTTTCAAATACAAGACTCAGCTTAAGAGGCCGAAGCCTTGTGAAAAGTTAGTTGTTGCTCAATGGAGGAAATAGATGGTGAACTAATGTGCTAGTTAAGATAAGAAATATCACATTAACTGTTATAATCGCAGTGCCAAAACAACATGATAAGATTCGATAACACGTTAAATATAACTCGCAAAGATAAGCAATTATCAAAAAGAAATGCGCTTAATAATTTCCTACTTCATAGGAAGAAAACTTACCTTAAGCACTATTACATTGCCATTTCATCAGTAACTAAAACTCTCGAAAATATTGACTTGGATAAATCTTAAGTCTCAAGTTTTCCAAAAATAAAACGATTATGATATTTGTATATTCATCCGAATAGTTAATCTGTTTTGACAAGTAGATATTAGAGAGGAAATTCATTCCGCACTTAACATTCATTAAACGTATATATTCTAACGTTATTAGTTCATATTGCTAAGCTCAATTTATCGAACAAATTTGCATCAGAAGATGCTTTAAACTTTGGTTAAAGTTGTTACAATTTAACTAATTTATTAATATTTTAAGGTGACGAAACATCTCTCACGATATCAGCGGTTAAGTCGAATAAACTCCTCGTAGAGATTGCATAAATATAGCGAAAGGCTTAAATTACACAATTACTCAGTTGAGGATTAAACAATTACTCAATTTTCGCAAGCATTTTTGTTTCTGCATTTTTATATAATTCTTTGAATCATCTTCCTTAACTGTTACTATACTGTAAACTAATTTCCAGGTATACTTTCATCATCCCGCCGAACTTCGTACAGACTTTCATCCTGTAATAGAGTTAAAGGAACTTCAGCATCAAGTTACTATTATACCAAAAGTAACGAAAACCTCTGAGAGTCTGAAACGGTACTCATATGAAAAAAGAGCATGTTACTACCAAGGAGAAAAGAATTTAGAAGAGTTTAAAATATACACTCAAAGCAACTGCTACACAGATTGTTACATACAGGCGTTTAAGATATTCTTGAATTGTACTCCTTTCATTTTCCCCAGTAAGTATCTATGTTAGCAATGCATATTTAACAAAACTAGCTTATAGGAAAATTAGCCTTGGCTAAGGATATCAAATGACTCGAAATAAAAATTCAAATTCTAATACGCATGAAATATATTTAATACTAGTCATTATTATTCAACTAGTATTTATTTATTTTACTTTGGTACGTATACAAATTCTACTTCCAGTTATGATACTAGAACCACGAAAATATGAATACGCCCAAGATGTTTAGCCGTACTGCCTAGCGTCATAGCAAGTTAGTTATAATTAATTGAATCGTTCTTCAATGCTGCAGAAATATGAATTTAAAATGTACGTTTTTGGACAGCATAAACAAAAATAGCACGAATTTTGAGTCCTCTATGTTCACACAAAAATTGGTTCTAATCCATTCTTCTCCTATAACACATGGATTAGCAACTGGCGATATATTTCATGATCACCTTTCCATTTAATAAAATTAATCAAGATTCAATATGACGGACGCCCATGAAAGTATTAATGCACTTTAAAAGAACACCACAGCACGAAAGAATCTACATACCTCTCGTTTTCATTTCCATTTTTATTTAAACAAGTGAGTGTTTTCAGGTAATTGAATTATTCTTGATACTAATTACACATACCGTTATTTCTCACAATCGAACAAATGAATTTAGGAACACATTTCCAGTTAAATTTTAGCTCAGATTGACATATCATTTCACCTTTTTCCTCATTTAAGATAATTAGTCGAGATTCAAAATGGCGGACTTCAAAATAGCAGCTACTAAAAGTAGTACAGTATCCATTATTGTGTATTTATTTCCATTTCTTTCAACAATTTAAAAGTATAAATGTAAACGGTTTGATCTGTTCCCGCAAACATTAATTTGACTGTATATCACCGATATCTCCTAAAATGTTCTAAAGTTGATAAATTTTACATGCGCACACGCTTTGACATTGTAATCACGACGAACACATCATTCTTTTATGCTTCATCAGTATATTTGTTTGTAAGAAAATTCAGGTATGAAGTTTTAAATTTATCTTATTCCAAATCAATATCTACTTTCAGGAAAAAGGGCAGCACCATACTGTGAACCGTTAACATATGAAATCTATAATAGATTTGATAAAGGTATGATGCAAAATCCTTGGTTTCCTTGTGAGGGAAATTTAATTTAATGAATTTATAATTAATAGCTTTAAATTATAGATTGATATTCTTGCGTATTATTCCTCTACATAGTAACTTTAATGATGAAGTACTAATGAAATTATTATTAAAATCATGCTTACACATTTTCAAGGTTACGCAATAGGTAACGTCTATTTCATGTAATATGTTTAATAGAGTAGATCGAAACACATCTCTTTCGAAATTTTATAACCACTAGTGCGGAAATGGTGAAAAGGGATCGTTTGGGCAACTCGTTAGGTTGCTACATTGCTCTTTAAAATTTCACTGTACATAAAGATAGACAACCCGCACAACCAATTAAAGCTATCACTTTCAATGTTGCTCCTTAATTAATTTATGGGCGGAATATTTATAGGAGCATGTCAGGTTCGTACGCTAGTGTTCACTTAGTTACTTGGAAGTATAGACATTCACCAAAATATACAATTCTTTGCTTACGTCACACCAAAAAGCGAATCGAGCAGTCCAGAACTCACCATGAGGAAGTGACTGTATTTCGAGTTCCAACCTTCTACCCACCAGCATTATATTCTCTGTCTTGTACGTATTACACGTAATGCCGTAATGAAAAATGTTTACTTAAACTTGAAGGACCGAAAAAGAAGATTCACGAAAAATTTGTGCGACATACCGAAAATACTATTTGGCACAGTTGCATGAAAATGTCCACCTTCAGCAGGTTAGTGCTCCTGCTATAATCAATAAAAGTCCCGGGACGTGAAGTAAATTCTGAATAGACAAGGGGACATATCTAAACATAGGAATAAACAGTATTATCATTACCACAAAGACAATAATCCTTTTGAGGACTCAAAAACGTAAAAGGAAGCCCACGACTAGATTGAAGAAGTAAAACCTATAGGGGCGACGAACAAGCAGATGATTCATCACAGATTTATAGTCGAGTAACTCATACGTCATGCGCAGATGATGCTACGACCACAACAGAGGAATCTGGTAGTATCACGGACTCAGATTTCGAGCTAGCACCATCAACAGGAAGACAATATCAAACTCCTTTTTCATTACCGTGTACGACTGCTGCTACCTACTAAATTGGGTTGTCGGGTAGAGAAGTGGCATTGATTTCTTAAGATGCTCGGCAAACTATACGTTTAGTGTTGCTAAGTCAGAGATATCACTTCGTGGAGAGGTCAAAAGTTAGAAGGGAAACGGAAAAGTTGGGAAAAGATCCACAGGAAGAGGGAAAATTTCTGCTGGAGAGTGCTGTGAAAAATAACTGGCTCATAACGTAATGCTGGATACTGCTCTTTTACGTCAGTACCTTTAAATCCGAACAAGCATTTTAGTTGTTGACAAGATAATGATGAAGGCTTACAAGCCTGTATAGTTTCGCACAAGACGAGAACTTCCTGCCTTAATTGACAAAGACATTTAAGGAAAATATTGCTGATTTCATTATTTCAACCGCTACCTTTCAGAGAAAAGTTCTGTCAATCGTGAAAACAAACGGTACTATTCTTACCGAAACTTTTAAGCTGACCATTTTAATAGACACCCGCTCTAAGAACTTTGGTCTGTAGATGAATAACTGCCTAAAGGACATACATAAAATTCAATTCAACTCTGAAGACGAACAAAAATATGTCGCAGAGAGAAGAAAGCATCTAAGTACATACGTGGATTTAGAGTACCAACAATAGAATTTGATGCATCACAATACCACGAAATAATTGTCTGGTTTATCTGAGGCTCTGATTACCTGTTGTCTTTAAGACAAAGAAACCAAAGAACATTTAAAATTACATCGATATCGGAAGGTGGAGATCTCTTGTGGAGATTACCATGCCACACACAAGCAGTGCAGAATTTGATTTTTATCGACTTTAGGTATCTAAGGCTCAAGCCGGCATAGGGCAAGGGAAAGTTGTCGATCCGGTAATAAGATGAAGATACGGTAACAATATTTGCCTCGTGTAACGGAGAAGGAAAACCAAGTTGAAGGGCTACCACTAAGTCATGGCCACTCGGTAGCTGTAAAGAAAATTATAAAAATAGACACCAAAGGAACGTCGAAGGGACATGGTTATGGAAATAGAAACACTTACAACAAAGAAAACTTTAGTCCAGAAATAAAAAGCCTTAATACAAGTAAAGAAATATTACGCTGTGTTGAAAGAACAAAGGCATGAGTGGCTCCTTTTCCGCATTAGGCGCTATCAAATTATAAAAGTTCTTACAATCCATCCTACTGTCTAATGTTTAGAAGTTAAGAAATTAGGTAAGATAAAATTGTATTGGTATATATATTGTAAGATAAAATTGTATTGTATAGTCTATATATATAGACTTTGCAAACACTTTGTTGTTAAAACCGTAGTATTATTATCTTCAATAGTATACTGAAAAGAAAATTCTTAATCTGTCAGAATTGTATTATATATATACCATTTATTTATAAGTACACAAGATTATTTTCATACTATTTATTTGTTGTTATAACAACTAATAATTCTAAAAAAAAATCATTGATTAATGAATGTTCCTATATTCTTAATGAATACACATTTATTCGCGACCAATTGTCCTCATTAATCGAGAGAAGACACACCTAGGCAGAAGACTTAAGTCTTGAAACCCACTTTTCTTTTCTATTATTTTCTCTTCTAAGCCTAGGATATATTCTTAAACTACATTCTGTAAAGCTGCTTTAGCAGTATGTTTATAATAATCAGTCTGTTTATATTAAAGGCAGATAACGTATCTGAATTTAAATGAACATATGCTGCCCAATAGACAATATTTATTATTGATATAATTATGGATATTTACTGCACGTAATGACATAGGAAAGGAAATAGTGCATTCGGTATGCTGGACTGTCACTGTATCTGGATCTACGTACATTGGTCAAACAAATGCCTACTGCACTGTCTCTGTTGTCCAGGTGGTAACGTCCAGGATTTCAGTTAGGCAATATGTAAGTATGCGGCTTTGCCCTCAGTTTCAGCAAATCAATGCCGAGATTGGAACCTTCAGATAGGCAATATTTTCAATATCTTCAACCTAACGCATCCCTTCTTAGGAAAAGATACATTAAAGCCCTTCTTAATTCAATTCAGGTAAACTAGTGTTTATATTTAACAACATTACCTACCATTTTTCTTTATGTAAACGAAGATTATCGAACAGCACACTAATAACATTCTTGTGATTATAATATCTGCAGTCACTTTAATTGACGATCAAATTGCCTAATACAAAAGTTGTGAATGACGTAAACACAAAACTACTATTATAATTTTGAAACTGTTCCCAAATGTTTCAGTTGCTCTTCGCACAGAACTTCTTTCAAGACTGGCGGAAAAGCAAGATCCAATTGAAAAATGGCTATCGGAATGCAGAGAGCATTGCCTGCCAGCGTGCATAGAAGTGGAATATGAAATTGTGTCGCATATGACTGAAACGTTGAGGTTAGTTGCCGGAATATATTATTTTAATCTCGCTCGATAGTAGAATCATTTATATTTCTTATTCCATAAACGAATCTGCCTTTGAAGAAAGAGAATATATGGGATTAATGCAACATGACCTTTCTGGAGTGACTGATTCACATCTTACAATCTTCAATGATTCCATGTTCATTTCAGTTGAAGACTGGTATCAAGCATATACTGTAAAGTGAAGAAGAATTCGTGAACATTCCATACATTTTACGAGAGAGATATTTCCTATGCAATAAATAGATTATTAAAATATTTTCCAACGTTAAATTTCAGGAATAACCTTAGAGTTGCTCAGGATAAACTATACTTACATCATCGCACGCACACAGAAAACAAGGTCCCCAACGCAAACAAGAATTTTAATAGCTTATGAGATAACTCCGTACTTTGTATACCGGAACTTTCCTATGTTTTACACGGGCTATAAATAAATATTTAGTAGACTTTCAATTCTGTTCTTGACGAACATCTTGGAAAAATTCCTCTTGTCTTTGTTATCTTACCGAATTGCATTAAAAATATAAAGTTAATATTTGCTTGTATATACATTTGTTATGTTTAATGCATTACGTTTGATTTAACCCTTAAGAAGCGTGCTAGAATATTGTCACGTGATTACTGTGATGCGGATCAATTGACCCACTATGAAAAATCAAATATTTTCATCACCTTTGATTCAATACAAATTGCCAATAATAATTATATTTACTAAAGATTAATTTCTTTCTAATTAATTTAACATCAAATGCAACAAAAAACTTCAAGTTATAAGCTGCAGGAAGGAAATGAAATATCCTTATTTTTTTTATGTTTTAACAGCAATGGTAAATTATTCAGATATGCCACTACTATATATTAAATTATTCTATAGAATACCAAAATATACTACAATACAATGAAACGGAATACAATGAGTTGTAAACAAAGCATAAGGATATTGACATGCAAACACCCCCTACGGAAACCTGTAATATAGCAAGCATGTTTAAGAATCACATATTCTAAAAATGTGTCGCTATGAAACATTTCTTAGCTTTAAGAGTCTCGAAGAAACTTTTGTCGATAAAAACATATCCATTCGCAAAATGATAGGGAAAGGCAGTTAAATATCGCTTGTTAATTTACTTTTAAGCTAAAATGTCAGTTTCCGAGTGTCATGAAAATTCGAGTTAGTAGAATATTTACACAATATTGACAGTCTTTGTTCTTGTTGTTCTTCTGCTACCGCAAGCTCGACAAATATTGGAAATGTACAACCCCCGTATATATTCTAAAGGATTTATCCTAACTCTACGTTTAGTATTTATTAATTAGCGGTTTCATCCTACCTAAATATCACAATAAATTTCAAATAAATTTCACCCCAAATAATTTAACCTTGGAAATTTTTTCTTATTCCTTCTCAATTCCTAACTGGACAAATGTAGAAAATATTACTATTTTTAGCTATATAGTGTACATTTTAGCTTTAGCCTCTTATAATTTTAGTACATTTTTCTCTTCCATTTACCATGAGCAACCTCGAATCTATAAATTGAATCGGCAGTTTGAAGAAGGCAGTAAACGCCAAAAATATGAAAATCTACTTTATGCCGGATTTGATATCTGGAAGAGATGGCGCATTTATACAATATGTAAAGAAAGCAAAAAAAAAAAAACGTTAGTAAAGCCTTCAAAAATAGGTGCGAATTAGAGATGGGCTAAACTAGCGTAGCAGCTATTTTTCACTGCTACATGGGATAAATTGTTATGACGGCTACAACCGATGAAAAATAGCAGTTACTGGCTGAGCTGCTATTTTTCTCCGAAGCTTGTTCTAATGGTAAAACAGATTGTTTCCTGGTTTGTAAACAAACAGAACTGCTGGGAGAACAGAACAGAATGGCAGAGACTTTTTGCAGAGAGTCTGCAGAGAGAACAACCATTTCGTGTGAACACATACGGAATTAGTAGCGTCTGTTACCCGTGTACGGAATTGATATAAAGAGCTCGCAACGTGGAGTAATGGATAAGGCGTTAGAGATGTAATACAGTGGTTCCGGGTTCGATACCAGTTCATCGCATAATTTTATTTTTAAGGTGGTTTATATTTTAAATACGTTATTTTGAAATGTTATTGTTTAATTTGTTTTATAACATTACTTGTATTTAACGTTTCTTGTAATATTTTCCCTTTAGTCTGATTATGTAGTCAAATTCACATTTAATAAAATGGTAAAAAAAATGGGTAAGGCACTTGGGATTCAGTGGTCCCGGGTTCGGTTCTCCTTCATTTAAAGTTTTATTATTTTTATTTTTAAGATAAATTCTTTTTTATTTTCTAATTTCGAAGGAAAGCTCTGGTCTTGCGATTATACATTTTTCTTCCTTTGAGGCAGTGAAAACAGTACACACATTAAAAATTCCATAAAATTCACATAGTTTAGAAAAAATGAACCGGCAATTTGAAGAAGTGAACAAGCGCTATAAAATCGAAATTAGTTTTCTACTAAAAATCGCACATTAATTTATACGCGTTTATCATAAGGTAGAAGAAAAGAACGATAGCTAGTTATAGAATGATTTATCTGGCCTTGGAAATGTTAGTCAGTTTGAAGAAGGGAACAAGGCCACTAGCGTCTCAAAACAAGAAGTCCTATTTTCGAATGTCTGAGAAAACACGATTCAGTCGCGTGTGCAATAAAAAAAACACCATACCTGACTTTACGAAACTTCTACGTGACCTTGGTCACTAATTGTATTAAATTTCCTAATGCGTTTATATAATAGTAATAATAAATCACAGCCATATTCAATCCACTACTGGATGATTCCTCTCCCCGAAGGGAGGATTTGGTCTACTGCTCCCACGCTGTCCAGACGGTTGGGAGAGGAGAGCCGAAGCTCTCACTGTGATCGCCACTGTATTTTATGCACAGGAGCTCCCCAATTGTCCTCACGATGTTGGGTCAACACCGGGAATCGAACCCGGGACAGCTCGCGCTGAAGTCGAGCGAGCTACCGACTAGGCTACGCAGGAGCTCAATGCGATATGAAAAGAGAAACTTTTTTTTTCTTTAAAAAGACAAAGAAAATCACACTATGATTCGATCTTGGGTTCTCCGTATTAGCTTTCCGATATGCTACCAATCCACTAAATTGATAATTGGAAACTGTCTGCTTGTCAGTCTCATTTGCGATGAAGGAGTAATGCGCCTGTGCGAGAATGATCCCACCTTAATAGTAGTTCATTGTATTTGAGACACTACTACAGGGCACTTGTGACTAGGGGCAGGAAGAGTGCATTGTGAAAACACGAGTTAATAGTGCGTGCAATAAAAAATACCGTACCTGACTTATCTAACCTCCTCATGCGTTTGTTCACTAATCTTATTAAATTTTCTATTCGCTTATACATATAAAAAAAAGAGAAACGTTATTTCCATTAAGAAAAAAACTACACCAGGTTTCGATCCAGGGTTACTTGCATTAGCTTCCGATCATGCTATCAATACGCTAAATTACCAACTGGATACAGTTGTTTAGAAGTACTATTTACTGTTAAGGGGTAATGCGCATGCGCGAGGGCAGCCATTTTGGAAACTTCCGGAGCACACTTGGAAACACTTCCGGTACGACACATAACTTTTGCCTAAACATAATTATTGAGTAAACAGTACTTTATGCGTATGCCCACCGCTAACAGGGGGCTGTGCCCCCCCCCCCACGTGCCTGACGCCGCAAAGCTCCCTTCGGATGCACCCTGACATTCCCCCTTACACATCCCTGGTGAGTTTATATACATCCTAGTTTTTAGTGCCATATTTTAAAATTGTAAATCACAACTTTCATTAATTTTCCTTTTGTGTATTTACATAAAAAAATAAAAAAAAACTTTAATTTTCTTTTAAACAAAATATGTAAAGAGTCAACGCCAGGGTTTGAACCCCGGACCTTTAGAGCAGCTTCCCAACGACTTGACCACAAACCAAGCTGCAGCTGCCTTGTTTAACGCTTCTCTCTGTTACTTATTGTTCAGGATAAGCGAGGGTGGGCTATTCCTACGGGAAGTGTTTCACTTGGCTGCCCAGCCCTGCGAGAAAAGCTAAAAAAATCTTGCCTTCCTGGCGCTAGTTATACTAATTAAGAATGAAATACTATACGCTTCCCCGTACACACCGCTTTATACTTTCCAGATTTAATTGTGTTTTGATATACTGTTTCTTTTCCACCAGTAAATCCAAGCTTCGATAATTACATAGAATAGTTTTACAACATTTATGGTAGGAATTAAACTACCTGTGTCCATACACACACGTAACTGCACACGTAACAGGATACAGGTAAGTAGGTTAATCTAAAATATTGTTTTAAACTTCTTTTTCACAGACGGAAATAACTAACTCGCATTTAGATACGTTTTCATACACTGATATTTTTAACTGCTATTGTTAACAGATTTTACATATAGCAAGTATTACTATCACTGTTACGGAATAAAATGCAGTTTTGCACATTTGTAGTACGAAATTTCTGTCAGTGGATAGACGGGGAGAAAAAATTGAATTTATTACTTAGGCTCCCCCTACTTGTAACTTTCGAGTTCATTGTGAATACATTTATTGTAAATAACATTCATTTGAAGGTTTGAATTGCGTTTTTCTTCATTTCCTGGTCGATTTTTCCATTCTTACGTCTCAGCACTTAAAAATGAACAGACGTTTTTCCATACGTTTGAAGAAGGAAACAAATCCACCAACTTTTTTAACTCTAGAGGAAAAAATACAATACTTGTAAACTGTCTGAGCAGTACGAACGTATCAGAAGACCGTTTTGAATATTCAGTAGCAATATTGTTTCCTTTCAATAAATAATAAAGATATATTATACAGTTTTTTTTATTTTCCCACAAAACAGCATTTTGGATTTGTTTCCTTCTTCAAACGTACGATTCAATTGTCCATGATTATTACATTATGATACTTCAGGTATTCCCTTACTTTACGTACACTCCATACTGGTATTTATTGAGTTTTTATTGAATTATAGCTTTTCGGTATTGCAGACTAGATTGGATTCCATAGGGAATGGCAAAACTAATATCTCAGGGACCTGGAAACGCTGGAAACTCTAGAAAACCTCAGTCAGGAAGGCTGGTAGTAGGGCTATAACTGGCATGTCTTGCAATTGACGATCTGAAGTCGAGAACTCTAGCACTTGGACAACGGTGATTATTCATTCATAACATATTTCAAAGTTTTGAAATATTCCATAAATGTGAAGAAGGTTGCTGTATTTTATTTTCTTCCTTTTATCAGCTAAAGGCTAAAACCAACGTGAATATTGAAGAAAAACAAAGAAAGTGTACCTACCCCTTCTTACAGCACTACGCGCCAACACATTCTGTAGAAGTGTACATAGTTTAGCGTATCGTAACTTTCAAAAGTCGTAAATTTCAGAATGTAAACTTTGACTGAACGATCAAAGTCAAGATTTGAATTTTGTTGCATAACTCAATATAAAAATTTGAACTCGTAATCATAAATTAGGCTACCCAACTTGTGGAGCAAATGTTTCACTTCACCCCGACAGCGAATTGGAACATTGGAGTGTAATACCACCAGCACCTCGAACTCGAAACTCGTCTTGAATACTAACAACGGTCTGGTTGGTAACTGTGAACCCCCGCATCCCCAAATTCAAAAGCCAAAGTCAGACACTTTGAGTTCGAGACAAAGAGGGCTTGCAAAAAGGCGGGAAAATCATTTAAAATTTGAACTACACTATAAATCACTCTATTTTGAGCCCGCATTCGAATGTCTTGAAATGTTAAGCAATGGGACGGTGAGAGAGAGAAAGGGGATGAATTTCAATATATATCGTTTGGAAATTGAAAGAAGAAGTCTTGTGGAGAAGTAAAAAGAACGTAAGAGGACTTCGAATGAACCTTGAAAAAATAACCTTGTTTCCGTTTTCGTTTGTTAGGGAATAAGGATCAAATAACTTAAGTAATCTGATATCTATATATAGGTTTATGTGTATATGTATACCTATATGTATATATGCATGTGTAGATGTATATACATTATTGGATAACCACGATATTTTATTCGATTGGGATAGGTGGACGAGATTTTAAGTAGCAAATTTAAAGACAAATGATTAATTTTGTGAATACGATGTATAACTAATGTGCATAATAAGTGTTCCGCGTTCATATATTGCACATTTCATGTTTCCAGAACACTTGTAGGTTCTTCGGATGCAACTATTAATTACGCAGAATATAGCCTAATAATTGTAATTTTATGAAAATAGAATGCGGAACGAATGATTTTGTATCAAATTTTATTTAGGAACCGAAGTATTCAGTTGAGGTATTATTAAAAGACTGGTTGGTAACACATTTATTCATGAATTATCATTAAATATGCATCGAAAATGGCTCTCATTACGTGCACGTTTAATGTAAAATGACCACAGCACCAGTCGTAGGTCATTTGTGTACAACACGCGCAAGCTTTCAGCGTCGGAGAAAAGAGACGTAGAGACAAACAGAGTTGAGAATAATTCAGCGAGTTATTTAGCTCATTTAATAGATCGGCAGGTTTGGTTTTATTTACTTAGCCCTCCGCGTTGTTAAAAAGGTAGTAGTACACCAGGACTCACCGTACATTGTATTATTTATTTAAGTTTCGTTGTTAATAGTTACTTTGTATCTTCCGTACCTTGTTAGCAGGCACGTCCGAGGTGAGTGCTCCATTCACTCCTATTCTTTGAAACCAAATCCCACCCTTAATCATTTAAGCAACATTGGTTCAGGTCGAATGAAAGAACTGTTGGAATGAAGAAAGTGGGTGGAAATTTTAGGCGCTCGAGACATTCCTCACATATAGTGACTTTCAGAAAACACCGTTGACCCACCCACGAGACGAACGCTCTACCTTTGAGCCAGCAATAGTAGTATGGCATTATACTTACTTGTTCCGTTTCAAGAAATGAGAGGGAGCGAAAGAAAACAATTAGTTCGAAATATTAGGTGTCATAATAATGGCGGACATCGCTGTCCAAGGGAGCTAAAGATTGAAAGACGACATACGTCATTTGTGCTGTGTAATTGCATAATAGACCGGGTACAACACTTTTATCCACGCCGGTGAATGATAACTCCACGTTGCATTGCTGGGCAACGTTGAAATATGAGTGTTGTATACTACGCAGGATATGCGAAATTCAATACAAGAAGATAGACTTGAAACATGTTATAGATCCAATATTTTCCACAAAGCGACTTGGTGTTGGTCACCTATGGAATGCTAGATTGCATACGGTGGATTTGACGTACATAAGGGAGTCAAGTTTATGAGAGTCTACCGTCCCGGAACTACATATCCCTTACAATACACAAGTGTAATATTGGCGTGCGTAATGAATATCGTTATGATCATTTAGTGGGTCATATAATATAAGTAGAGTGGGATCGTGTTGTAACCAATGCGAATAGAATAAGACTAGGTTTGTGTTTTTGTCCAACACCTTTTATTATAAAAGTTTCCACTGTAAGTATAATACAATATGGGTTTCCACTAGTCCGAATTACAAGTACAGCTAGTTATTTCGGACTTGTGTCCTTTGTCGCTATTTACTAAGTAGATCACTTCTCATTATATGTTTTGTTCGTGATAGACACCGTACCAGGTCTCAGGTATAGTGGTAGTTACTGCTAGGTGTAGACCCCGTAACGGGTCTCAGGATTTAGAAGCGAGAAGTGACCACTTGATTGTGATGCCGATTCTGTTTGTCGGTCCTTTTTATAAGGTCTTCTTCTTCCTCTGGAGGTGTGACCTAATGTTTCTTTATTCCACCGCCAGAGGTTTGTTATTGTCTTCTGTTAGTGTTGACATAAACACTTTCTTATGTTTATGTCACACTCGCCTATTGACCTACTTGCTGTCCCATTACGCTCCCCGGGCCCTTTTCAAAGTTGGGATGGGCGAGCTTTGTAAGGCAGTAAATCCCTACTTTTAGAAATGCACTTTTGACAAAATTATAATTTTATTATAAACTTGCACTTATTAGCACTATAATTTTGCACTTTTTATTTTATTTTATTTTAATGGGAGGGCATCTGAGGACGTACCGTTCTAAGCAGGGTCCGCATCTCGTGCATCATCCCCCTCAAAGGGGTACGCTCTTACTCTCGTATTTAGATCACTTGTCTTTTAAATAATATATGCTAAGTCACTAATAGTGTAAGAACTTTTCACTGTTGCACTATGTCGGAGTTCTATGTTCCACTGATAATCACTGGGGTCTTTATTGATGTGTAGGGAAATATAGGGGTTTTCTTCTTTATCGGGCTCTGGAGATGGGGGTTGGTTGCAGTCGTTGTTCTCTTGTGGGTATTTCATTTTCTTGTTGTTGCGGCATCTGTTGTATATTCGGTGCAGTAGATAGATGTTGATGAAGCCATTGACAGTTCTGGAAATGACCAGACAAATTAATGGTATGTTGACCATTTGCAATATTAAAATGTTCACGCACTGGGTTTAATTTTTAAATGTTTGTAAAAAAATATAATAATATAGTAGTACAAAAAATAATATAAATATAATAATCATGAAAATTATAGTTGTCCAGGAAAATATTGGATGTAGGTGTAGTTCTTCAAATAGGCTGGGTAGGTTTTTTGGATGTTTTAGTAAACTATCCAGATTGTCAATTGTCTTTTGCAGAGATTGTAAAGGGGAGGGAAATTTTGTCTTATAGTTGTCTGGTAGTTTTGTAGTATTCTGCACGATACGTCTGCTTGGTAATTTTAAGTTTTTTTTATTGATATCACGTCAATTTTTTCGTATGGGAAGTAATATTTATAAGGCGTTGTTCCGTTATTTGCAATATTAAACAGTGCGTGTTCTTGAAATATTATTACATCTTGCCTAGTTGCCAAATGGAGGCCTCCTGGTGTACAAATGGAATTATTCCTTACTGGACAATTCAGGTTTCATCTGGCAGCCTGCTGTGTTATTGCGAAATACAAGTTCGTTAATAGAATCTGTCTGGTGAGTTTTGGGTTGTAGTTGCATCTTACAAATTGTAAACATTTGTTGTTGGCTACACATGTCCAAGTAGATTTCAAACATTGAGTTTTGTGTTTTAATAGCATATTCTGGAGTGTTTAAGCGTAAGCGTGCTGACTTTGTGAGGAATCCTTTGTTACAAATTTTATATAAAGTATGTTACTGTTTTTTACTGATTATTGGAGTTTATATAAGAAGGTTTAAGTTTGCTGTTGTAGGATCGAAGTTGATTAAGAATACTTTAGAAGTTTGATAGGAAATGTCTAGGTCCTCTTATAAAATTGAGTTTCGTAATTGAGGCTTATAATTTATTAATTCTCGAGCTAATTTTGGTTTGATCAATACACCTGTTACCCTGTTTTCTAAAATGAATATTATAATGCTATCGAAGTGACTTTCTATTACTTGGAAGTTCAATAGTGCTATTAAAAATCGTTCTTTCGTCGCCATTGTACATAACAATTGGATAATTTCACTATGCATATTACAAATCATTTTTCCACAGCTACTGTGACATTCGCCACGATGTGAGTTATTTTATAATTATCCTCTTTTATTGTCTGTATTTGGTTGTTTAGGTAGCTATTTTGTTCCTGCATTTGTGACACTGAATGTTTTAATTTTTGTATATTGTAAATTGAATAGCTTCCCATTCGAAAATTGATCAGTCCGGCCAGTATAGAAAAAATGTCGCGTTTTCTGCGTGATTGTTTCGTCTGAACGTCCTTTGGTATTACTTGTGAAATTTTATCTATAAATCGTCGTTCTCTTTCTTGTAGAATGGATATTATTTGTTCGTAGCCGCTGCAAGATTGCTTTGAAATCCAGATGTAGCTTGTACGCCAACAAATCAACGTTGTCGTATTGGATTATTGGTTTAAATTTTCCTATTGATAGACCATACTGTGGGTAAAAAATTTCATGGGCTGTGTTGTTGTTAGTCAGGCCTTTGGCCGTCATGATGACAAGCGTTGACAACCAGACGTGTGTATGCATCTTCGTGGGTCAATGTTTTCCTGTTGAGAAAAGAAATGCTGATATTGTAATACGTCATTTCCTGTTGTCAATGCAATTTTTGTTACTGTAATTTGTTATAGTACGTTTATAGTGATCGACAATGAAGGTGGTGATTACTAGTGGTTATTTGCGTTTTATTAAATCCTTTTTAATTGAGAATAAATTTGACGCCAGAAGTAGGAATTCTATATTGAAAGGTTATAGGTTTTTACTAGGTGGTCGTAAGAACGAGCAGAGACTAGTAGACCATCTGAATTGTCTTTGCAAGAACTACTTCCGCGTGAAGAGAGAAAAATGATTTCTGGTAGTGCTGTTCAAAAAGTATAAAACCTCCAATACCTTTGAATTTTTTTAATTGGTAAGTTTTCTTTTTCTTTTCTCTCTTTATGTTGTTACTGCCTTTTTCATGCGTAATTCTTTGCGTTTAAAGCCGGTCGCTGCTTGTTGTTCCCCTCGCATTACTGTGTACTTCCCTTCCTTTTCTTCCTCGTGTGGCTGGGTTTAAGGTGGGCGTGACCTATTTGCGTGACGTCCCAGTGACGTATAGAAGTTATCTTCCCAGAGATGAGAGCGTGTATCCAGCGATGGATGGAAATCCGTTGTGTCTTCCTCCGTTAGTAGCACATGTGTGTATGTGTTGGTGTTTTAGCTTCGTGCTTCGTACTTCTGTTGAATTTATGTGGTATTGTGTGTATAGTATTTCTTCATCCGATATGCAGAAATAAGTTGGATCCTTTGTCTATGATTAGGAGGCAGTTCAACAATGTATTGATTCCATGAACACTTCTGTTTCAGAACACATGGACATATATTTTTTTATTGAACGCATCCGGAATGATTGGAGATCTATACGGAAAGTATACTAAAACGATGTCGTCTTCCTTGAATGAAATTTCTTCCCTTTTCTTATCGTAAAATTGTTTCTGTCTCAAATGTGTTTTGTATACTTTGTTTGCGATTTTTTGGGCGAAAGTCCTGTAGTTTTTCGCGTGAAATATGTAGTCAATGATGAATTCCTAGTTGTGCATCTATTCTTGGGTTAAATCCGTGCAGTAGGAAGAATGGGCTGTATTGTGTATTTGTAGATGGTTGACAGTTGATTGAGAAGATTGCGTATGGGAGATAAGTAGTCCATGATTTTGGATTGTCCTGTATGTAGTATTTGAGAGGGTGTTGGATACTGCGTTGTGTAATTTCAGCCAAACCCGTTGTGTTATGATTATAACTTGGGTTGGATTTTTACTCAAATCCGTATGTTTCAAACATTTTTTGAAGTTCTTTACTGCTATGTACAGGGTGTCTATCCAGTAATAATCTATTGAAACAACATATACGTAATATAACATCGTGGAGCAAAAAATCCATAATCGTCTGCGCTGTCAAAGAAAGGACGATTTTGGCCATGACGAATCTAGTACTATTTTCAACTGCAACATGTACATAGAGTCTGGTGTTATTTTCACCTACGATTGTTCCTAATGTACCAAAACAAATGTCTCTCCAATATTTCCAACGGGATGGTGCAGGAGTTCCCAGGGTTTCTTCTTTGGGTATGTTTTTAAGCGTTGACATTCATCACATCGCTTTAAATAATAAGCCAATGTTTCTTTTAAGTTCGGCACATAATATTTTAGTAAATTTGCGCGGTACAACTTCGTCAGATCTGGATGTGATGCTTCGGGTGATTTATGTATCCCCTCAAACCATTTTTGAATCAAAGTCCTTGGTATACATATTAACTGTATTTCTCCCAATTCTGGATGTTTTCTTGTTCTATATAGTATTTCTTTCTTTCAAGATTTGATATTTTGTTGCTCGTAAAGTAGCAGAATCTTCCGGTTCCTTTCCGATTAAAGCTTCTATCAATGTTGTATATGCTGGATCTTTCAACTGTTCTTCTTTCATTTTGTTATGTGTAAAAATCGTTTCTCTAGTTAGTACATTGTCTGCTAATGCCATTGATCAGAAGGCTAAATGGTCTTCTGATGTTTGTATATTATCTGTTACTTTTTGGCCATTTGCGGTAGGTACTTCGTGTTCATTATCACCTCTTTTTTCTTCTTTTTCTACGTCCTCTTTGGATTCTAATCGGGAAAATAAGTCTGCTGGCATCTCAGTTCCCTTCTTGTGCTTAACATCGAAAGAAAACTCAGAAACGAAGGTGCGGTGTCGCTAAAATTTTCCTATGCAGTCAATTTGGGTATTTAGAGTAGTTAACATGAAAAACCTGTATATAAAGTGAAATGATGGTTTAGCAAACAGAATTTAAATTTTCTCACGGTATAAGCTACTGCTGATAATTCCTTATGCCATGTACTATATTTTTGTTCAGTTTTTGACAGTCTACGAGAACAATATGAAACTACTTTTTCTTCATTTGTTTCTGGATAATGGCACGTTAAGGTCCCCCTGATCTGGAATGATGATGCGTCGGTATATAGTCTTATCTGAGCTTTAGGATCGAAATGCGCTAATGATGTTGCATTTACTATATCTTCCTTCAGTTTTTCGTAGAGTGGATTTAGAGTGACGTCCCATTTAAACTTAGGGTTATCTAGTAATTTCTGAAATGGCTCTATACGATCTGTAAATTTCGGTATATGCGCTCGTAAAAATGAGCATGTACCAATGAAACTATGCATTTTCCTTTTAGTTTTCGGAGCTCATATTTACTTATTTTGTTGGCTAACTTTGGAGAAATCGATATTGTTTCTGAAGATACAACGAACAAGAGAATTTCCAGAGCTGAATAACAGAGATGTAGTTTTTTGGAAGATGCGCGTACATCATATTTTCTGAGCCCATGAAATAACATTTCTATATCCTGTAATTGCTGTTCTATATTATCCCCTCAAAAAATAATATCATCTACGAAGGATGTTATTCTTCCGGGTAATCCTTTCAGAAGTATTTTTTTACAATTGTTGGGGCTGGGGCTGACGTCTTGCCGCCCATTGGTGCTCTTTGAACTTGGTAGCTCTGCTTCTGATGGGGTACCTCGAATATTGTATACTCTTGGCTGTCCTTATTCAATAAAATCTGATAATAGAATTAACTTATGTCTAATGATGTAATTAGTGCTTTTAATTTAATGTTTGTAATTACCTCTTCTGTTGATGGAAAAGGAATGGCTAAATATCGAGTAAATTGATTTAACTTAATCAGATTTACCAAAATCTTGTATTTTTTTGAACCTGGTTTGCGTACTACAAGTAGAGGTGAAGAAAGGAGCTTGAGGTAGTTCCTTTTATTACTCCAGCTTTTTCTAATTCGCTCAACTGGTGATCTATTTGCTGACGTATATTAAGTGGAATAGGTGGACTTCCTTGGTTGAAAGCTGCCGCTTCGTTCATAGCCCCTGAAATACGAAATGTGTGATATCGAGTAACTAAATACGTCTCTATAGTTGTACAGCAGTTTTGCAAGTTTGTTTTTTGTTTTTCTTGGAAGTTCTGGATTTATATCAAACGTGGAAAGGTTAAAAAGTGATTCTGTTTGCGCTAATCTGGCATCTATTTCTTGGCGCGTCCTATATTGGAACATGATCGTCCACCTTATTTTCTTGAATGTGTAGTGATATTTCTTCTAATTCCTCTTCTACATACGCAATAGGTGCATTTCTATTTAATTCAATCTTGTGTCTTGTTGGGTTTGCAATGAGAAGTATTGGATTATCGATTGGCATTTTTAACGCAATTGCCTGTAGATTGTATTTATCTGTTAAATACCTCATTAGAGTGACGTAAACAAATGCTGAGTCTGTTTTTATGCTCTTCTTCAGTCGTACAGGAATGTAGAAGAAAGAATTTGCTGGAATTATGAATTTTTTGCTGTGTAAATGTTTGCTATATAATGTTGGTTGAGTAACGTAATAACCGATGGCGCAATGTTTTGTTGTGTTTCTTTTTGTTCCGGTATGATAGCCTTTCTTGGTTTTTATAAAAATAAATATTTCTTTCTATTTTTTTGAGCCAATAAGCGTTTGAGTAAATCTTGTCCGAACAGAACACTAAGATGTGAATTTTCCATTAGACGAAAATAATGGTGGTAATTTGTTGATCCAATTTTGAACTTAACCAGAGTTATGTATTTCAATGTTATCATTTTATTTGCTGTTCCTCTAATTTGTGTTACATGTGGTATTAAGATACTTCCCTTAGGAAGTTCTTTTTGTGGCCAAATTGAAATAGAACTTTCAGTATCTATTATTATTGGTATTGTTTTCCCAGCTACTTGAACTCTAATTATAGTACAGTTACTATTCGTATCTAAATCTGTAAACATTCTGTTTGCAGTTTGTGAGCTATTTGCAACATCCATAGGGTTGGACCTATTTTTAGTGGTTTGATGACTCCGCCCGCTCATCCTCTTGATCGAAAGGCGACCTTACTCGTTTCCCTGATTCTTATTCTTATTATCTTTATTAAACCAACAAATATGGGAAGAATGACCAAATGTTCGACAGATGGAGCAAACAGTTATAGTTCCGTCCCCACTTTCTTCCTTCTTGGGAAGTTGCCTCTTTCTTCTTGCCATTCTTATTGTTATATCCCTTTTCATATTTATTTTGTTTGTAAACTGCATTGTTGGCTATTGCTAGTGTCAGATCTGCTAATTTGCTTGACAAGTCTACCAGGGTTGTTTGAGGATCGTTCTTTTGGAGGTATTGGTTGTGATTCAGGTTTTGCCTGTATTCATCTTGAGGTTTTTCCTTGGTCCCTAACGTAGTGACCTGTATCTATGGAATGCATTATAGGATTTTGATCATGTTTTCTAGGTTCATTGCTATAGAAGTTCATTATAGGCATTTGGGGTAAAGTTTGAGTTGGTTTGGTTTCTTTTGCTTTCTAATTTGGTATGTATTTGGGTGGTTCACGATTACTTTTACCAAAATCTATGATGGGAATTCGATTTGTCCATGGAGGTAAAGTTTGCGTACTGGAACATGGGTTCAAGGCATAATTATACTGTTGGGTTGGGTTTTGATTTTGAATATTAGGTGTGTAGTAGGGATTCACATTTTGTGTCTGGAAATTTGATACTTGTTGTATATTTTGTTGTCCATATTCCTTTCGATACATAGGATTTTCTATAGCTTGCATTCTTTCTACATATTCCATTTTTTATCAATAAATCCTGCGTTGTTTCTAAAGCTTGTAGCCTTTTTTGTAAACTTGCTACTGTTTTGTGAGTTTCTAAGGCTATACTTTTAAGGAATTGTTTTTGGAGGCCTAAAGACAAATAGTGTACTTTAGCTTCATCTGAACATTTCGGCAGGTTGTGTCGGATAGCTCGTAGCTTCCTGAGAAAATATGTGTCGATATTTCCGTTAGTATATTGCTGAACTTGGTTTAATTTGATTTCAGCTTTATAAGCTGGCAAGCGAGGTCTGCAAAGGTTGGATAATTTCTCCTTTAATTCCTCGTAGTTCAATTCAGTGAATTGGTATAAAGTTTGTAATTGAAACACCAAATCTAACGCTATC
>JAGDQP010004335.1:386-22820 GCA_022664845.1 Lepisma saccharinum
GTGACATACTCGTGATGAGACACTGTCATACCAAATTTCATTTTTCTATCTCGAACGATGTGAAAAGTGGTATTTCAGCTGCCATTTTGAATCAAAGATGATGAATTTTTAAAACGTTGTTATGTTTTCCTGAACTACTCTTGATAATACATCATTATGCCAAATTTCGTATCTCTGGCTCAAGCAGCTGGAAAATGGATTTATGACGCCCGCCATTTTGGATCCAAGATGGCGTCTTTAGAGATATTTTGTAATATTTTCATAATCTACTAATAATGTTGTACTGTCAAACTAAATTTAATTATTCTAGCGGCAGCCGTTTAGGCTGCGTATTCTTTAAAATTTTAGGGTTGGCGACCATTTTGAATCCAAAATGTCGACTTTTTGAAATTTTTAAAAAGTTTTCTTAATTTGCTATCAATGATGTAGTTTCATACCAAATTTCACTGTTCTATCTTTAATCGTTTAGGCTGTGTATTCTTTGAAATTTTAGGTTTGGCGGCCATTTTGAAACCAAGATGGCGACCTTTTCAAAATGTCGGAATTTTTCCTTTATCTACTTACCATCCCCTACCTTCATACCAAATTTCATGTTTCTAGCTTACTCCAAACACCCTAAACAATATGATGAGTGAGTCAGTCAGTCAGTGAGTGAGTGAGTGAGTCAGTTAGCCTAAAATGTGTAATTTCAGGGGTCCACAACTAGAACATAGTTTGAGATACGAATATGAAATTTTGTACATCTGTACATATTTACCATATCTCCTTAACTGCAAAAGCTCATATTCCTATCTTTAACATCTTTTTTCTTACGGGGCCCCCAAATCGTCGATTTTGCCATAAACTCTTGTTCCTGTATAACATGCTTCTGGCAGTGCTGACGTTTTCTGACGCGAAGAACTTGGCTCATGCACTGCCGTGCATGTTGATAATGCACAATGCCTCAAACGGTATTCGAATCCTGAATCTTAAGGGACGCTGACGAGCAATGTTTCTCAAACTTTTTCTTTTACATTATATTCATGCGGTCTCCCAGAGTTTAGTTGTGCTTTATAGGCAAAAAGGAATCGTCTACGCACGAACTGTAATGTAAACCAGTACAAAAAGCCCTTCCGGGTATAGGGTAGAGTGACGCAAGAATTCTACTCACAAAAGGAGTTATATTCATTTCGCAAGTGACTTTCCTTGTGTCACTATGGCGGAAGGGAGTATACTAATTTTCATATTTTTATTACAAAGAAAACACTTTCGCCATAATGGCACAAAGAAAGTCACTCGTAAAATGGACTTTACCCGGACTCTTCCCTTTACCCGGAAGGGTTTCTTGTACTGATATCACTTATTTTGTAAGACTGCCTCTTAAAAAAAGTGCATAGTCATCATACAAGAAATCGATTTTGGATCATGGTAAGCTCCGTATCTCGAAACCCGTAACTCCCATCAAGAAATAAACATTGTTTTACCCCAAATTGTTAGGGCCGGCAATTGACCCCCAACCCCCACAGGTACCAACCATTTGGGGCTAAAGCAAAAAGACACACTTTTCGATCATTTGTAGAAAAGCTGTGATTCGGCTAAAAAAAAAGTCATAACTTTTGAACCCCTTAACCGATTTTGACGTGTGATACACCGTTTGAGAGGTACTGAAGCGTTAATTACGATTCCGCAAGTCAGTGCTATATCAGAAATGTGAAATGTTTATATTTTTCGAAGCTCCCTAGGGATCCCAGGGAGGTCCTACCGACGTCATTTTTTTTCTGTGCCTTAGTATGGCAAAGAGCTTTCAAATGCAAGTTCACGCATCAAAATCGGGCTTATAGTTCGCGAGATCCGAAATTAGTTGTATATTTGTGAGGGCCGCTAACAGACTCCTTTTTCAGCGTCACTGGAAGAACTACCGTTCTTCATGATATTGCTTATTTTTTTCTTTCATACTTACGAGAAGTTGGTGGGAAAAGGAACATTTCACCCCCAAAGTTTCCTTTTTCGACCCGTACTTGGACCCCCGGTTGAGCCACGCTACCTTAGACCACACGACCAACGCGGCCAGCATTTCTGTAAGCTCCCGGCGAGTGAAACTGTAGAAAATTTATTATTGACTCAATTTACATAATGTTTCTATTTAGAAGCTTTTATTTACATCTATTTAGAAGCAAGGTAAACTCCATGACGTTGAAACATTGCACATAAAGTTGGCTTGCATCGCTAATTTTTTAACCTCTGCCTATAAGATGAATAAGCTCATGATTAGGAGTGTTTATTTTTTTCGGAAACCCATTTAAAACCCGATGGTTCCTGGATAAGGTGAACCAGGCTTGGTTCACCATTGTCTTTCTTCAGGTGGAGATGACTAATGTTCTAAGAATGAGACATGCAGCTTTCAGTATGTTGTGAAATATTTGTGTTTTCATTGGGAATCCACTGCTGGTCAGATGATGGTGATTATTATTATTGTTATTGTCACCATCTTCAATACATTTCTCGGGACGGGCGTAACCCTAGTGCTGCTACCGCTCATAGAATCTATTTTATCTTATCTTCAATATATTTCTAGTGTTAATAAGATGGCGTCATTTCAGAACTTTAAAGCTGTAAAAAAGAGAGTCACAGGCTGCCAAGTTCACCAATATACGCAGGATGTTATATAAGTAAAATCATCTTTCGCTTTAGTTGAAGAAATACTAATACCTACAGATCTGCAAAATGACGCCCCTCAGCGGTGCATGCCTGAAAGGCTTTGACTTTAGATACCATCCTGATATTCGCCTGGTAAAACTGGGAAAAATCGTGGAAGACGTTAGACGGGATGGCCTGTGCCAGGACTCGAACCTGAATATTTCTCGTGTATAAAGTTCATACCACTAGATATGCATTTATTATTATTATATTATTATTATTATTAAAGGTTATTAGTAAGATTATTACTTTGGTATTATTGAATTAATTCTCATTACGAGGAGAGACTTTTTGAACAGATTTGCAGTGTTAACAATTAACATAACACTTACATTATAATATAGCACTCCTTAAAAGCGAAGAGTGAGCACGCTCTAATGACTTTGCACATCCTTTCCAATCATCTCTTATTATACAAGAATTACGAACTAAGTCCTTAAAAAGTTCTTTTCTTGTCTCTTTTTTTTCCCTTGTGTTCATGTTCAATTAGAAATATTCAGTAGACTTTCTTTTGTCATCTTGTTGCTATGAAAAACTTTCTTTTTTTTTTCGTTTTCTTTTTTTTTTCTTCATCCTTGCTGCGCAGTAAAGTCGTTAAGGACATCATTAGTACGCTGACTGTGGAGGTTGTCCGTAAATGGAGATTGTGTGAGATGTAGGTTTAAAACGAAGAAAGATTGGTGCACATTTACTGAAGCTGTATGTTCTTAGTGTTTTGTTGCCAGAGTTTAACTTAGAAAAAAAAAGATACAAACATTGTACTCAATGCGAAAAAACAGGATACTTACTGTAGTATTGTAATCAGTGCAAACCTCTCTACAGAACAGAAAGTGATTTTCACGTAATGCATATGTTTTAAACACAAATAAGAAGTTTAATTATAGATTAAACTTATAAATATAAATACACCGATATAATTATTTATGATGAGAACTATACATGTTGTGGTAAATATAGAATATTATGCTACTGCTCTATTTGAGGGGTGCAGAACCCAAGGGATACAGATAATCTTTTCATTTCAACATGAAAAGAACATAATTGTTTATATTTATTTATAATTTCTAAACATCTTTGTTTCAAGCCGGAATACTGTAGCATTTGGAAGTGGATGAGCATTTTATAATTTAAAAAAAAGTCGTTTCGATAAAGAATCAATAATCATGGTTTTGAAACAGAATAGATAGCCGTTTTCCACAAACCAGAAGTAGACAGGTAAGAAATAATTGAAAACAAGGCGCACAAAACTGTAACTGTAACAGTATTTAAAATGTGAATTGACAATTTACAGTCAATTCTCATAAGAGTCTGCAATACCTTTTGAGGCCAATGTTTTGTTGTTTATCACGCTTTTCTTAAAAACTAATCTCTTTATAAAAAAAAGTGAAAAGTCTTGTATTAAGAGCGAAAGAATGATTAGTGACTACTGTTCTGTGAAGTGTAATTAGCTTAAATTATTAGCTTGAAAATTTCAATTAATTATTATTTTAATAAACTAATTATTTTTCACATAATAGTGGCCACTAATCATTCTTTCGCTCTAAATACAAGAAATAGTAATAGAATTATTTATTACTTTTCAGTTTTTCGATACAGAGATTAGTTTTTAAGAAAAGCGAGAAAAACAACAAAAAATTGGCCTCAAAAGGTATTGCAGACTCTTATGAGAATTGACTGTAAATTGTCAATTCACATTTTAAATACTGTTACAGTTACAGTTTTGTGTGCCTTGTTTTCAATTATTTCTTGTCTGTCTACTTCTGGTTAGTGGAAAACTGCTATCTATTCTGTTTCAAGATCTGATTCTGTATCAGAAACAAGTTTTTAGATTAAAAAAATGCTCACCCACTATCAAATTCTACAGCATTCCTTTCTCTTATTTTGCTTTTTCTGTTTTTAGTGTTATAACTACATTGACTTCTTTATTTTTATGGCCTTTAGGCATCTTTGGCTTAGACCAATAACGCCATTGATTTGAAACGTACTAGAACAATTGAAGACTTTCATCAATTTGTGTGAAAATTGAGTTTTTACAGGAATGTTGCTTTTATATGTTGTTAAACCTATAACATATCTAAGAATCAAAATCGAAACACGTTGTTTAGTCCTTCTATTGGTAGCAGTAGACCAACTCCTCCTTTCGGGCCACATCCACTAGTGGGTTGGATTTGACTGTTATTTTATGATTTATATATATACATAACCTCGTCAGAAGAACATTGCCTACACTGAGAAAATGCTTGGAAGAAATGGATGTCTGACAACTGCATCTTTATAAATGAACAAGTGCATTTTGCTGAAGGAATTGTACTGAGCAGAAGTACTACAACTGTTACTACTACTACTACTACTACTACTACTACTACTACTACTACTACTACTAGATCCCAGCGGCCGACCATCATGACTGAGTTTTTCCTCAGTCACACCAGGCAAATGCCGGGATGGCACTTTCAATATAGGCTCTGGCCGACACCTTCCAACGTCCTTTCCCCTCCCATATGTCCTTTCCCCTGAGCCTTAGATGTCTAAAGGCTATAAATAAAAAAATCAAATTCATGTAAAAACTACTACTACTACCACAGCCACCAAACAGAGGAACAAACAGCAATTTGAAATCCATACCGCAGAATTGTTGATACCCGAACGTACTAACATCGAGGTCGAAATTTCTGTAAAGAAATGAATAAATAAATAAATAAAATAAAATCATCTGACATCGCCAACATCCCAGCTGAATTAATTAAAGCGGGAGGAACAGCACTAATCTAAGAACTACATAAATTGATAACTTCTATATGGAGAAAGGAGGAGCTTCGAAATGACTGGAAACCCTCAGTTATGGTTCCGGTTTATAAGAGAAGGCGATAAATCTGATTGTAATAATTACCGACGAATCTCGTTGCTCCCAACATGTTCCAAAGTATTGAGTAATATCTTCCTAACACGGCTAAGCGTATGCACGGATGAAGTAATTGGAGATCACCAAATGGATTTAGAAGATATAAATCTATATTGGACCAGATTTTCGTCGTGGGTTCAAATATTAGAGAAGAAATGGATATACAGTGGAACAGTTCACCAGTTGTTCATTGATTTTAAGAAAGCATATGATTCTGTCCAAACGAAAAAAAAAGAAACTATACAATATCCTGGTAGGATTTGGAATTCCGACAAAGAAACTTATTCAGCAAGTGTGGATATGTCTAAGTGGAGAGCGAATGGGACCTTGACGACGGCAGACAGCAGTGGAGGCACGATGACGTGGTGAACGGATTCCGTGGTAGCAACTGCACGAGGTTTGGGACCCCCGTCGACGGCGAGACGATGTACCTGTTAACCCAAGTACTCGTGCCAGGTTGAATGGGGCAGGATGCAGAAGGCTGAGGAAACCGTGGGCAGAGCGGATCTTCGGTACTCGTGCAAACAGCACAGCCATAGTAGACCTTGAGGAGAAGCTTGTGGATCTTCATCGGAGGTGCAGCGGCGTGGGAGCCCGTGGGTGGCCGTTGATGAGAAGCCTTGCGCAGCGATGTACCAGACTCCTGAAACAACCAAGCCAAATTGAATGGGTGAATCAGCGGAAGCGGGTCAGTGGTCACCGCGGTAGCAACAGAACGGGTTGGCATCCATACTATCAGGACTTTGTATGTGGGAAGCCTCGGCGATAGCGAAGCGACGCACCCAGTACCTGTGGAAGCTGAGGTAACATTTTTCACACTGTTCCTGTTGTTCGTCCGCCCCCCCCCCCCATTGCTCTTCTCTTACTCTTCTAGACAGTAGTTAGTTCCTTTCCAACTAACAAATTCACACCACCGATATATACCAACCAACCAACCCAACCTGGTCAATTCATACCTGTAGTAACTTAGATGTAGTAGGGTTTTCCCGGCTTCACCGGGGTTTTTTCCCTCTCTAAAAGTCATCTTATTGCTCTTTCCTATTGTCTTTTTTCACCTTCTTTCACTATTCCCGATGTAGTGGTAAATGTCTTCGGATAAAAACCTCTAGAACACCTCAGATCCTTGCTTTTTAGTATTCCTATACTAGCTGCATGCGGAGACCTCGGTAGAAGTTGGAGAGAGGTCACTCAGCGGGGCGGGACTTTCGGGAGCCCTGCTTATCCACCCTTTTCTGTTTCGATTTCTGTTCTGTTTCTCTCTAAGCAACCTCAAAAGCAGAATGGGTAATATGTCAAATATCCGAAGAAATAAAACTTTTAGAATTCATGAAAAGTGAAGTTGGTTCACTCTGGCTTTAAGTTATCCAATCATGAAAACACTGATAAACTATATCACTTGTTTCTGAAAATTGTGAATATCGCACAATTTTAAAATTTTCAGTATTCTTTCTTTTACTTATTTACAATATCCTAAAGTATCTAAAAAATAATAATCGGGGGGATAAATCTGTGGAATAATTAACGTTCTACTGATATAAAAATGGTAGTCCATTTGGTTATATGTTAATACTATTGGTTGGCAACCATGGTTTCTAGATGCTAAGAAGTAATCTTCTCCAACCACCAGCACACAAACTCTCTTTTTCTTTATCCCTATCTCAAAAACGGCAAGACTCTCTTTCTTGCTCTTATGCTTACCCTTATTTCTACCACCCGCAGCAAGCAGTCATCCCCTCCCACGTTTCCAATCCATCGTATCTTCTTGTAGTAGCAAAAGGGCGTTAGGAGAAGGACGGTGGAAGAGTTTTTTTTTGTAGTGGGGGATGGGTGGGTGGGTGGGTAGATAAGTAATAAAAAAAAGAAGAGCAGGGGAGTTACACAAGCAAGCATGGAAGCTCACTTCCAACAGAGTTAATCGGAGAGAGATGTGCTATCTTTTGCGGCTGAAGTGAACTTACTCCTTAAGTTTCCTCATTTGTGGACTTGCAAGAAGACCACCCTCTGGAAAATTCTTTTTCTTGGACTTTCTTTCTTCCTTTCAGATTTTTTTCCTTTGCTTTCCCAAACAATCCTCTCATTCTTTCTCTTATGTATTCTCTCTTCCTCCCCCCCTCTCTCTACCCTCCACTATCAAATTTAGTCCCTGCCTTTACTCTTTTAGTCTTACTGCCCTAATCCTCATTGGATGCCAGCTTATTTCAATGGAAGAGATTTGATGTCAGAGTTTTCTTTCTCTTTTCTTTTAGAAGAGAGAGGGGTCGCCACTTACGAGTACAAAGAAGAACTTGGGAGGTCTTCATTCATCCTTCGATTGAGGAACAAGAATTCGCGTCCTGTGTTTTCTTATTTTTCTTAATTTTTCTTTTATCATGTGCTTGTTTTATGCTAGAACAGGATATTATTTCGGAATTCGCTTCTTGTTAATATTTACATTAGACAAATTTTGGAAGATATCGAATATGTGGAGAAAGTTTTGAAAGATTCCGAATACTTGAATATAGTTTTGGAAGATTCCAAATTGAAACATTCCGAATGCTTGAAGAAAGATATGTTATACATGGAAAAAGTTTTTAAATATTCCGTATACTTGTGAAGAGTTTTAGAAAGATTTCATATACGTGTACAGAGTTTTGGAAGATTCCGAATTCGAAGAAAAATTTAAAAAAAAGAATCCGTATGATATTATATTGTTGTATGGTAATTACTATCTTACAAAGAGACATTTGTCACCTCGAAAGTCGCTGCGCAAGGTGAATGAATGTTTGTTTGCCATTGCTTGGTATAAGCTGGAAAAAATACTTTGGTAAACTTTATTTTATATTGGCCAGTCTAATAGCGTTGACTTCGGCTCGTCACGGTTATCCGTCACGTTCTAGTTAGAAGACACCCATGCTCCTGCCGGGACTCGAACCCTGGACCTGCGAGTTGTTGGCCTAACGCCTTAGACCGCACAGCTACTCGGCCGGCAGGTATAAGATGAAGTTTAGCTTAGAGACCTAACTACGGGTATACCTTCAGTTTTAAGTGACTTATATACGAAATTCGATCTTCATTAGTGTTAATTTGGTCTATATACCTCTGTTAACAAACAATTAACTTTTACCATTCAAAACCGTGGCCACTCGATTATTACAGGAAGCTACATAAACTGGCTGAAAGATGATAGATTCCCAGATCAAATAATGTCATCAAGCAGTGATTGGTAGCAAAGCAAGAAGTTCCAAATACCATTCAATGAGCATTGGAAGAATATTTAATTTTATTCATCCATTCATTTTTTTTATTCATTTAGGGGGCCCACCTTTCCAACCCTGCCTCTCTGCGTTCTTTGCACAGGTTAGGTCGTGCACTTGCAAGGGCGTGCAGCGCGCACTACTTAGTGCTTCCCAGCCTGGGGCAGGCTTGTCCCTGGAGATTGTTGGATTGCCGGAGTTCCGACATTCCAACGATCTCCTATGTTCCGTCTGTCTGAGACAGGTGGTGTTGCGGGACGGTCTTTGTGGCCCGGCGCCCGGAATGTTCTCCGGGTCTTCGTTCCTAAGCTTGGAACTTTTGCTGGGAGGGAAGTCCCTATCCACATATATGCTTTATTTCATACGAATTACATATATTACATAGAAGACAAACACAAGACAACACAGGACAAAACAAACGTTTTGCAGGAATATTGCAAACGTTTTGCTAATTTTATTGCAGGAATATTGTGTTTCATCTTTTGGTCGGAACGCAAGTATTGTCGCCATCATGTGACTCCGCCTACTCGGGCTGAAACTCCGCCTACATCAAGCTCTGCGCATGCGCTTTTATGTAAGGGTTTCCGTTAGAGCTCCGGTTGTCGTGTTCCTAGAATTAATCTACGATGTGCGTAAAAAGTGCGAACTGATGTTATACCGTTTGCTACTAAACAACAGGATGTTATGAGATCTTAGATTCTTTTCGCACATATTTTTGAAATGTTACCTCGCCTTTTTGTTTGTATATTCATAAACTTATTAAGGCTATCAAACTTATCTGGATAATTATTCATCCGGGTACTCATTGAATAATTATGCAAATCCGATTGATTAGATATCCGAATAATCGAACAAGTATTTTGTGTCTTATGTATTAAAATTCAAGTATTTGTGACTCCTAGTGTACCTCTAATTAATTCTGTAATTTTTCCTTTGTCTTCTTCAGGTTTCGGTTTCGTGACGTTTCAGAGTGAGGACGTGGTGGACAAAGTATGCGAAATTCACTTTCATGAAATCAACAATAAAATGGTAAGTTATTTCTGTCGTTTGTTTGTTTGTTTCCTTCTTATTTGTCTGTCTGTATTTCTTTCTAACTTAGCAAAATGATTTTGTAGAAAAACATGTACAGTTGTGTACAAAAATATTTGCTAGGTATGTTAACACTTTTGATTAGTCTGATTCTTTATAGTTTTAAGAACAGATATGAGGTACATATCTTTCGTCTCTGGGAATCGAACCCAGAACTGCTTGATTGGAAAACAACGAGCCTACTGTCTCATTTACCACAACTCCTCTCGTCAATTCATCAAAGAAAAACGCTTTTATCCTGCTTTATAATGCAACGAGACGAAAGTATTTGTATTCCCAAATACGTCATTATACATCCCACGATTCGCGGAGCATCTACCTCTTTTTCTTTCCATTCCTCTCTCTCTCTCTCTCTCTAGCTGATCCCAGGCTCCCGCATTTTCACGTTTTCGGCCGCCCAGATCTCCTGCAGCGCTGCAAGACGAATTCCTCACATTTCCCGCCAAAAGCCGGGGAATGTGTTACAGCCAGAGAAGATGAATCTGTCTGTCCGTACACTGCAGTCTCCGAGCCATTAAGAGGATCCCCCTGGTAGAATCTTGACAAAGCGCCCCTCGAGTCACGCCCCTCTTTCTCCATCCGCCGCCTGCCGAAAGGCAAAGTGGAGATGGGAGCTAGTTCCTCTAGTTCGTTGGTAAGGCTTCAACGGGGTAACTACATCGCTAAGAGTTGCCAAAAGTGGAACGTGGAAAGAATCATGAAAAATTTCTTTTTTTTTTCGTTTTGCGTAAATTGCATAAAGGTGTATGAGGGAGTCAATGTAAGTGTCCAAATAATGGTGCAGTGTGGTGGGTCAGGGGAAGCGTGCTTGCCTTATGACGTGGAGGATAGATTTATATTTAGGGACTGGCGATTCTGACTTAGGTTTCCTGTGGTAATCCCTGTCACATAAACATAGCTTAAACCGGGACTTTTTTTTGGTTATCCGGTCACAAACTTGACCCAAATGACCCGGTGACCCGATTGCCTCGGTCGTCTTGACCCAACTCGGTGCCCCGGTTTGACCCGATGACCCTGTCTCGTTCTGATTTGATATGGTCTTGTACCTGTCGATTGGATCAATCAATAAATTCACAAATCGTCTCAGAATAGCCTTTCCAAGGAGAGAGTTACTTGCACAACTACATAGCCATTGGGAGTGGGGGATATGATACATAGCTATTTCTATGTGTTATTACTAATGTTAGGAAATTTTTGACGTTATATTTTTGTGCTCTGAAAGGGTATAACCTCCCCCTTCCGTGTCAACCCTAAAAAAAAACAAAAAAAAAAAACGTTGTTCAAACGCATCAATGTATAATTATGAATGAATGAAAGGGTATAAAACCCCTTCTGTATCCTCCGGACCACCTGGTCGAAATCGGGTATATGGTCAGACCGCGCGGGTTTCAAGCATAGACCCGGTGATCTGTTTCAGCCCTACACACGAGGCGATTGCCAGAATGGTATTTTGTAATAAGATCAGTGCTGCTACATAGCCCTTTCCTTCTGGTCATAAATATTAAGTTACAAGCTTCAATGGAAGTAATGAATGCATGCTGGAAGTCGGCTTTTTACACTTTGATTGGGTAAATTCTGTTATTTTTTTTGTGTGTTAATCGATTACGTGAGGAGAATTGAATTTTATTTATGGCCTTTAGGCCTCTAAGGCTCAGGCCGACGTGGAGAGAATTCGAACATTTCCTTTTATTATGACTTACGCCGTACTTATTGTCGTATCTAAGTAGGTCTGACTAAGTATGTAACCATTATTTGGCATGTTGTTATTAGACACCGACCCCATAACAGCACGAACGGACACAGAGCGCTTGAAGACGCTTTTATTAATCATCCAATAATTGTTATACAGAGTGAGTTATTTCGATTTTGGTTAAGGCAAATTATTTTGTAGACTTTCTTTTTTACCTTTCGGTTGCTGCGTATATGTTTCTATCTCTTAAGGTGTCGTCCCATTTCATTGCTTCTCGAAAAGGGGGCGTGGTTTGTCCCACTTCATCGCTCGTGAAGTGGTTTTTCCTGGTTATTAACTCCCATTTTGCTATAAGTTGATTTTATGAGAATTTATTTATACTACAAGATATATTTATCTTTATTTTTATTGTAAAATACTACAAGACAAAATATAGTACATTTCATCGCTCGGAGGAAAGAAACTAGCTCAAAACAAATCAGCTGTTGCAAATGTAAAATATTGAACAAAATGAAGAAAAAGTAAACAAATCAGTAGTTGAAAATGTGATGTGTTGATCAACTTGAGTGTATATTTAGCGAAATAATAATGATACCTGCTGTTTGTAACAATTTTTGCATTGCCGACTGCCGCTAATTGTTTATAGAAGTATCTGCGTTGATTATTTGCAAGAAAATGGGAAATGTTCATACACCTGGAGTGCGTATTTAATGAAATAATAATAATAAAATATGGATTTTCTTAACACCTTTTGGATTGTCGGTTGTCGCTAGATGTATGTAGGAGTGCCTGTAACCGGAAATTAATAAAAAAAACTTATAAAAATTGAAAAGAGTTTTGAATAAAACAATAAAAAGTCTATGTTTGAGGCACCACCAACTACGGAGCCGCAACCATTACAGTCAGGTGATTATTATTATTTTTTTATTGCACGTGATGGACATCATGTTTAACATTCACTCCATGTACCCACCTTCAACGCAGAATGAGTATGTAGCTTTCGCTACTTCATTTTCATTTCACACTTCCGTGATCAATTTTTGTTTTCATAAATTATCGTTTCTACACTTCCGTCTAACTTATCGAATCGTGTACGAGCATCAGCCAATCACTTTCAACAGTAGTTGGATACAACCCTTTGATTATTTGAGTTGGATCGTGTACTCACTCATCGAACTGCTTGTTCAAGAATTTGATTCTACGTCTATTGAATCGTGTACGAGGCTTAAAGTTTTCCTATCCATTACTAGTTGCTGGTCCTTTAATCTTTTTCTCACGTGAGGACATACACCTTTGTACCGAATTTCGTTTCTCTAGATTCAATAATTTCAAAATGTTTTGGCGGCCATTTTGAATTCAAGATGGTGACTGTTTCAAAATGTCATAAGTTAATATTGCATTGTCATTCAGTTCTGAGCTATGTTTAAAGTTTCAAGTATCTAGCTCATCGGGAAGTTAGTTTAAAATCGATTGCAAAATTTGTACCGAACTGACAGACAGGAGAGCGAGTTATTATTAATTAATTATAGTTAACTGGGTTATTCGGTCGTAAAGCTAATGATTGAATATTGTATTGTCATCGGAAGCAAGCAAGTATACAAAATTTCAAAGATATCGGATGATGGGAAGTGAGTTTAAAATCGATTTCAAAATTTATACTGAACGGACAGACAAGAAAGTGAGTTGATTTTCTGTTATTTTGGTACATTTTGTACCGAACAGACAGACAAGAAAGCGAGTTAATAAATACGTGTTAATAAAATTGCTAAAACTAATAACAATAGCAAGTTAATATACACGTACCTTACAGCGTAAACACACGTAGATCAAACAACGAAGTCAAAAGAAAGATTAGTAATTTCACAAACACAATATATAAACATTAACACGCACTACAATAAAAATTATATACACGCAACGTAGATTTATCAGCCAAGGACCACTAGAGCGAAGTTGACACAATCTACGAATAACTTTGAAAAAGTGAACAGTAGTCACGCTCACCTCTACTTAAATGGTGGAGAAGTTGAGGTTCAAATGTAAACAAATGGACAGTTCTCACTGGCCGAGAAATGGGCCCAACAGCCAATGAGAACCAAGTATGCAATCGTACTTGCAATAATAAAAAATTACGTAAACGATGGAAAATTATGATCTAATATAATAAATTCTATTACAAATTGCGATAATGATTAAGTTATTTAATGGAGAAATTAATTAAGGGAATACCGAAACAGTAAAACCAGTGAATTTTACGAGCGATGAAATTTAAGTTTATAACCAGGGAAAAAATCATATTCGTCTTCACGGGCGATGAAGTGAAACGAACCAAACTACACACCCTTTTCGAGAAGCGATGAAGTGGGCATAAATCTCTCTTACAACAAGAAAGTTTCTCGTAGACTGAAATTTTGTTGATGTCAAAATTCTTCGAATTTTCACTTACTTTTTTTTCTTTTTTGAGTTTTTAATGTTAATAATGTTTCCACGGATAATATAAATTACTCATAGCTTGCATAAAAGTTTCAAGAGTAATGTATGAAAAGTGATGATTGTACATGTTACCTATATCTAAAAATCGAAGTGTGAAAAATATGTAAAAAGAAATCTTTATCGTCATATTTGTAGCGCAGAAATCGGGCAACACATCCGCTGGAGAGAGAGAGAGAGAGAAACCCTTACGCTAGAAGCATTGACACCCGACAGAAAGAACTCCACACTGAAAGTACGTCGTGAAACAATCTGTAGTAACGTGGGGATCAAACCGCAGCTTGGTTTTGAGTCTGTGGCAGAGTGCGACTTCAAAAACTAATACAACGCCCCATCTGCTTGGAAAACGATCGCTTCCCACTACTCTGTCTTGACTTTGCTATAGCTCGATTGCAGGGCTTCATCAGAAGCCCGTGAATTTCATATTAGGTTAGCGTAAATCAGCGATTGTCAACCGGTGTGCCCCGAAATTCGTTAGGTGTGCAGCAAAAACTTCTGAGACTTTGGGATTTTGTTAGTAAAAGTAATTAAAATGATTTTACTCAATATTTATTTTGAAAAAAGTAACAAGAAATCATAGTCATGAGGTTAAACACATTTATTTAACAATTAAATTATTGGTTTGTTACGATAAAAGATAATTTACAACATTAGTAACCAAGTCTTCCGCATTGTTACCAACTCACACGTTTCTGTGCCGTTGTAACACACTACACAGAAAGGAAAAGTGTGCCGTGAACAAAAATGGCTGAGAACCACTAATGTAAAACCTCTCTGTCTTTGAAATGTATCTTTCTCGTTACACGAATTTGCAATACTGTTCCCATAAGTTCAAGACTAGAGAGTTCAAACTTTTCGAGAAGAAAGTTCATAACTATTTGAAGAGTTCAATGTGTGCCGAATTCTTATTTTCATTTTTGTTCACTGTTGAAAGAGCTTCATTGTTGTAGTGTATGCCCAACTTTATAACAGTGATGCTCTTTCAACAATGAACGAAAAAGAAAATGAACAATCGACACAAATAGAACTGTTGAAATGGTTATGAACTTTCTTCTCTAAAAGTTTGAACTCTCTAGTCTTGAATTTATGGGAACAGTATTGCAAATTCGTGTAACGAGAAAGATACATTAGAGACAAACATAGATAGTGCTGCCATCTAGGTTTAGAGATCGTTACTTTACACCGACTTTAGAGTGAAACAGAGTAGGTGTCTACCTGAAGGGACTTAGTAACAGCGGCGTAGCGAACACTATACGATTGGGGGTGGGGATGAAATTTGAAATCGCCAGATCTTGATGCAAATTTGCCAACTTAAATAACTATTTGGTCTAACCATAAATACTTGAGCCACGGGGTCGTCCGGTAAATGAACAGTGCTAATTTGCAGCTTTCAAACTGTTTTGAAAATCTCACTCGCACTTTTACCAACCTCATGCAAAACTATTACAGCAACTCTATTTTCATATTCGCCCCATTCCATGGTTACCTGCCTGATATATGAAATTCAATTTAACATTTTAACTCAGGATCATCATCATTTACGATGCGCAACTGCTGATTTAACAAGAATATTTTTTCCGCTACGACTAGGTGGCGCATGATGTACCTTAAGTTTGTAACAGTATTTATGTCCAGTCTAGATACATACCCGTCCACAAAAATTTTCAGAACTAGTGAAAGACTGTACGGTCAATTGTAGAAATACAGTTAAAAAACGTAATGTGATAGGCTATGTTTAATGCTTCTGATGTAGGAGTTTACTGTAATTTACATACGTTTTCAATTGTGAAAAACAAACACCTAAACAATATTTACATGTTTTTGTTGACACCTAAAGAATATTTACACAGCAAAATTATTGACGACGTTTTTCTTCCACGCGAACATCCAAAAGTCATTTTCTCATTTCACAACAATTCTTTGTTTTAGCTCAGACCACCTATCAGTGACGTTCTCCAAGTGAAGCTTATCACCAATTTCTGCTTCTCACTTTAACAATTAAATTGTCCATTCTTTCATCAGTCATTGTTGATCTGAGAGTTCCCTTCACAAATTTTAACTGGCTATTATTCTTTCGTTCGTACACACACCCCATATCCTGCCGTTACTACCAGTTGGTAAAGTTTGAAAGCCTGACTTAAAGGTATTTACATTCTACCACAGTGTCAATCACCGACTCCATACTTGTAACAGACTTATCGTTACATGTATCAAATAAAACGTCTAGCTCACTTTGCAGAGCACAAACATTAGGCCTCAATTTTGGAGGAAACATGTTAGCTGCCTCTTCCACTGCTTGAACACTCAAAACTTCCTTTCTCAAGGGGAACTTTGAATGTAGAAGCAAGATGGTAGTTGTTATTGCAGTTACGTTTTCTCGAAGGCCACAGCACAGAGTATCCAGGACAATCTTGAACTCCTTTCTGAAGAACTGCTTTAAATTGATGTTAGTTTCAGTGTGAGCAAGTTCATCTAATTTCTTTGGCAGGATCCTTCGTCTGTGGTGAAGCTGGAAGTCATGTTCTGCTTCAACTTCATATTTTTTTATCAAATACGATGGCGCTTTCAATCAAGTCAGTCTTTCCAGTGGAATCATTACTGATCGCATCTGAGTGTTAATTGTACTCTCTATCACTCCAGTGCAATCACTTACATTTAGATCAGGTGTTCCACAGTTTCAGTTAATATTTTCAACTTGCACATAACATTCTTCATGAAGACTGAAAGCAAACGTCTTGATTTTCTTGCACAGACAATACGCTTGTGATCTGGTTCCTACGTTAAATTCATCATCGTTGGAAATCTCTTCCAAGACATCAAACATGAGCTCAAGAGATGCTAATAGCTTTTATGGACTCAGCTTTTCCTGTCCATCGAGTCTGAGACAAATTCTTCAATTGAATTGCATTTTCAACCTCTTCAGTTTTCTTGCGTAGGTGCTTAAACCTCTTTGTACTGTAAGTAAAGAACACATAGTGTTTAACCCGAGAGAAAAGAGAGATTTTCAAGAGAAAAAACCTATTCTTTATGTTTTTCTAGGTCTTATGCCAGTCTTAACATAAACTCTGAGGGTAATTTTCTTCTGAAGCACCCTCTGGTTTCATCGCAGGGTTCAGTGTAAGCGTGCTTATTTCATAATAAGGTGTCCTAGGTTTCAAAAAAATAGGAACCAATCTTCCTTAATATAGCCGACCAATTGGATTTGTTCATCTCAGGTTTATCTGAACACTTCGCGGATACAAAACACGACATAGTTTCATCGTGAATTATACAGAAATGAATGACGCTGACAGAAATATACTAGATATGTAATAGCATGCCACAACAGCTGATAAATCTCAAAGTTTGGATAGAGAAAATGTTATTATTAGTATTATTATTATTATTGTATATTGAAAAAGGAGAAAATTATTCATGTATTAGTTTTATCTTTTCGTGAACTTACATAAATTTCAATTCAAGTACAGTAGAGTCCCAATTAACCGAATCGCGATTAATCGAATTTCTGGATGAACCGAATCCCGACACAGTAAAAAATAAAATTTTGATTGTTTATTAGGTACGAACAAATTAAAATTTTACATATACAGTACGTACTATGTAACTTTAAACACAATTCAGAGCTTTAGTTTTAGATCTTTGTAAATATAGTAAAGTGTCCTGTACTCAACATTATAGTAGTAGGCGTATGTTTGATTTTTAGTAGTTTACTTCAAAATAAAGTCGTTCTTTTAACATGTACTACAGTACTAAACTACAGTATGTAAATAATTATGTTTCCGATTTAACAGAATTTTTCGTTTATCCGAATCACCAATAGTCTCATCAATTTCGGTTAAACGATACTCTGGTTTAAGTAAATCCAAGTTTATTTTGGACAGTCAGGTCAAAGTGTATATTCATTTCTAAATTATCGGAAATATATTTAATTACATGAATATCCAACGATTAATGCTCATGACTTATAGAAAACTGTATTGTAAGGTCTATAAGTTCAGCTTTGTATCAATATTTAAAACTATCTATGATAAATGAATGACGGAATAGTAACCATTTATATAAGAGAACTACAAAATATGAACAGCAAGATTTTTGTTTTGAGACGATTGTGTGTTAAAAATAAATGTTTTCTTCTCGTCGATACTAATTCGTCTTGTTTTAAGACATAATAGCTGTAGATAAAGTGGCGATGGGGTGTCGTTGCACTGACTACTTGTCACCCCTCCCTGAACGAAAGTTCCCTGATAGGCCAAGGTCTTATGAGCTGTAGAACCAACAGAGTTAAGTTAAAAACTTAGGGTAAAGCCAAAGCTTCATGTTACTGTTTTTTCGTAATTCTTAAGAGAAAATCCTTGCATCTGGCAACCCTGTGCAAAAGATGGATTCTTTAAGAAGAACATATCTCGAGGGAGAAGGACAATTCATTTTCTTTGCATCTCCTCACCTCTCAGTGGTCGTTATCATCTTATTATTTCATTTTTATTCTCTCTCCTTCTTCTGCTGTAGACATTTCTTAACCATTTTCCTCCTGCTGTCTATTATTATCTGTCTTGTTGGACGATGAAGTTGTACTGATGTAATTCATCGCCCCTGTCATTCTATATTCATGTAGAAAATTGTTTATACAGTGTTATTCATCTGCTTCAATATAACATATTTATAAAGACTACACTGTAAAAAATAACTAATTTCACACCCTTTTTGACATGTTTTTGTAAATGATGTTTTTTTAGTTTAACGTTTTAAAAGTATATGTAATGTATTCAAGATATTAAGAGCTTATCGTGTCTTTCTGAAAGTGAAGTTTGAACGCTTTAATTTTTTTTTTTTCGGTGTTCCCTTTTCAGGGGAACTTCTTGTATACATTTGGTTCACAATATATACTGATATACTTGAGTTTATAGACAATTTTGCTTCGAAATTCTTCTACATACCTAACGAGAAAAGTGGCGACTTTACTTTCTTCATCATAGCTCAATTAGTCAAAATAATAGTGCTATCATCGAGATAAGTCGGGTTTTATCCCTGTTTTCCCGTATATATATTAATAGAAGATGTAAAACGGCGTGGAGTTCTTTTGGAAGACTACACTTTATTTTCAAAAGCAAACTACCAATGTGTCTGAAGCGTAAAGTTTATAATCAATGTGTCTTATCTGTAATGATGTACGGCTGTGAAACTTGGACATTGAATGCGTAAACGACTCAAAGATTGAGAGTCACACAAAGAGCAATGGAGAAATGCATGCTAGGAATATCCAGGAGGGACAGGAAGACAAATGAATGGATTCGCGCACAAATAAAGATAGAGAATGTAATCAAGACTGTGAAGATGATGAAGTGGAGATGGGCCGGTCACATAGCTAGACGAACAGATGGAAGGTGGACGACAAATGTATATATATTAAAACTTATTTAATAAGTTAGCAAAACCCCTTGTATGAAAAAAATGTTTAATGTACATGGATTTTTTTTAATGGGTATGAAAACATTTTGTTAATGTGTATAAAAATTTTAGTTAATGTGTATGACAAATTTTGTTCTTTAAAATGTGTATGAAAAATTTAAAACATGTGTATGAAAAATAGAAAATTGTGTATGAAAAATTAAAAAAAAACATGTGTATGAAATTTTTTAATATTTGTATTAAAAATTTGCTCTTAATTTTTTCACTACACTCACTCAGTCTATAAGGCACACTAACTATTGCCGAGAAAATAGGTATAGTAAAAGGAAAAACTGTCTCGATATTTGGATTTTTCGGAGACCACGATTTTTACGTTGCCGTGTTCAGTCTAGCGAAACCCTTCTGTAATAATATTTTCTTGCACTATAGTATATAGTATACATTGTTAGTCCGTAACACATGCTACTTACTACCTAAGTGAAAGAATGTAGGTAGAAACTGATTTCCGATTTGGAATCGACGGTTTCTGTTTACACGAACTGAAGCAAATCATCATCACAGATATTCAGTTCTTGTCCACTGAATATTATCGACAAGTAGACAGTGAAATGTTTGCTTGGAAAATCCTTCGTACCATTCCCATAAAGCTTAAACGAAATAATAAAATAAATCACCCCCGCCCCTCCGTGAATGAGTGATTTAGCTTGTTGTCTTCAAAAATGGTTTAGAGATAACTTTTTTAAAACTATAGGCCCTACTGTAAGGACTTTAACATCACCTGTATCATATGAACGGTAGTAGCAAACCTTTTGTTCTCCTTGTTCACCTGTATCATATGAACGGTAGTAGCAAACCTTTTTTTCTTGTTCACCTGTATCATATGAACGGTAGTAACAAACCTTTTGTTCTCCTTGTTCACCTGTATCATATGAACGGTAGTAGCAAACCTTTTGTTCTCCTTGTTCAGAGGATCAACGCATCACCTTTGCGTGAGTGCAAGCCTGTAATGAAATATCTCCAGCTCACTTGAAGCCCTCGAACCATACATAAAGAGCTTTTGTATTACATGTTAGTGAATGATCTCATTCTCAGGATAAAGAAAAACAATTCCCATTGTTGCATTTGTAAATGCTATTTTAATAAATTGTGAAACATGGTTTCTTCCTGTTCTTTTTTTTTTATCTGAGAAATAGGAAGCATTGCAGTTGTCTTTTGCAAGTATGTTTGAGTAAGAGACTTAACAACTAAATGAACCATTTATGTCTAAAAAATTGTCAAGAGTATTCATAGATATCACGTTATAGCACCAATTAAGTTTGTATATTCTCATAAATGTTTTTGATTTTTCCACTTATCGAATTTGCAGTCATGGATAAATAAAGTTGTTGACTTACCTATACGCTACATGCCATTTCTTACACCAAACATTTTCTCTAACTATACATTTATTTGAAAGTTACTGGAAATCAATATGAAGTCCATTTTGATTTATCAGAAAGCAACCCAATTAATTTATCTACTTATAATAAGAAATGTAAAAACAACAATAATAATAAGTGGACATAGCTTAATTGGTAGAGCGTAGAATGTGTATTTGAAAGGCATAGAGTTCGATTTCAACGGACGATTATCCTGACTGAACTTTTCTCCAGGGATTTTCCTCATTGATACGAGGCTGCGTCCTAACCGAGATCCTTGTCCCTATCCAAGTCTGACCTGAATCATTGAATCCTAAAGGTATGAATTCAGTATAATTCAATTCAATAAGATGGGGAGAAAGAAAAACCTTAAAAATTTGTGTCGTAATATTATGATATTTTTAACGTATCGTAGTTGGAAACCTTGTACTTTTCAGCAGCTTGTCTTCTTCATCTTTGCGTGAAAATTTTTGGTCGAGTATTTTGTTACACGTTTTCTTTCTAGATCTCGTATCCTCCCTTCTGTCGCCCTAATTCTTCTCTTACGTCTCAATTCTTCTTCTTCTTTTCCTCTGTAAGTCGTCTTTTCTTTCTCTGTCGCTCTCGCCTTCTCTCTCTAGCACCATGTTCTCATCCCGAGAAAAGTGAGATATCTTTCTTCCTCTTTCCACGCACCATATAGAAGAGAAAAATGATCTTAACTCTTTCCTATACCTGTCTCAATGGGGAGAAACACAGTCTACGTCATATTTTCTGCTGATTATCTTCTTCCGAAATAGCGTGTGCTCTCCTCCTTCCCTCAGCTATATCTCTCGTTGTCTCAGTGTGTGAGTGTGTGAGGTAGTTTCTTCGTCTTCAAACTGAAACCCATTGCTCTATCTAGGGCAGCTCAAATTATATCTATTCATATCTAGCAAAAGAAAAAAATATAAAAGTTTAAATATTTATTATTCTAGTTTAAGAAGTAAGTAAAAAAGAGAAAGTATACTTAAAGAATAAATAAATAATTTTGCTCATAAGATTTTCATGAAATTGCTGCGCCGACAAGAAAGAGGAAAGTTTACTATACTTTTTCTCTCTTTCATAAAGTTTCAGTTAGCATTCGAATACTTCAACAACATAATTGATTCAATGAAACATTAATAATTTGAATATAATTTATTAACTTATAATATTATATAGAATTACCAGAAGTTATTTACTAAAAAATTGTGGTGATAATTTTCATTGGAAATTTTTAATGCTCTGCTTACACTAGAATTAAGTTTAGAATGATTGTATTGAGGGATTTAATTGGAGATAATAGAAACATATGAACGTCCTGATTGAGCTTATAAAAATATTGTCTCACGTCACGTGTTTATCAGTTTGAATTATTGTTGTTTATAATGTTGAAGGATTAAATTGAAGATAAGAAACACACGAACTTCTGGGCAGAGTTTATTCAAATATTGTCTCACGTCATGTGTTTATCAGTTTGAATTATTGTTGTTTATTATGTTGAAGGATTAAATTGAAGATAATAGAAAC
>JAGDQP010004335.1:22830-32999 GCA_022664845.1 Lepisma saccharinum
TTATGTTGAAGGATTAAATTCAAGATACTAGAAATACACGAACTTCTTGGCAGAGTTTATACAATTATTGTCTCACGTCATGAGCTGAAACCAGAATTTAGTGATAATAAAATTTTCACAACACTATAATTACTTTTTTCTATCGTGCAAGTAGTTATAATAGCATTTTCTTCGAAATATGGTGGGAAAACGAAACAAAGGGAAGGTTGTAATGTCACCAGATTAGAAAGTAAGGTAGGATCGAGGTCACAGTATTCAAATCTGAAATCAGTTTCCCTTTATGTACGTTCGTTTAGGCACTATCGTGACAGACATACGGTGCAAAAGAAAGCTAAGGAGAAGTTTGTAGCTTTTCTTACCAAACTAAGAACGCAGTGGATTAGTCGACGTCGCTGAATCTAAAATCTGAAGTCAGTTTCTTGTCAGCTTGCTTCTATTTTGAGGCGCATAAAAGGAATAGTAAAATAGTAGTTACTCGCTAGATTACTCCGTGGTTGAGTGGTGAGAGTGACGAACTACAAACAACGAGTGCGGAAAGTTCCAGCTTCGAATTCCACAGCAGACAAGTGGAAAATTTACAAACTCAGTACTTTCTTTTGGTCTCCTTTGGGCTTCTTCCGACCATGTAAAATAATCCGTTTTTGTTCTAAATTCACGTTTTTAATCAACCGGGCATAGATTGTCAAGATTGTTGATTCGCTTATAAAGTACATTGTTTCGTGATCCGTTTGAAGATCCTTATCGTAGTGTTTCCTATTAAATCGAAAAGAATTTGTAAAGCACCATAAAGGAAGATACTCTACAAACGAATAAACAATCTCGACAGTTTACGCTCACCTGATTGAAAAACTAATGAATTTAGAACAAAAACGGATAATTTTACAGGATTGGAAGAATCCCAAAGGCTGATTAACTCAGGGAATTTCCACAACATAAACAAGAAACAAGCACTCGTATGCTCTTGCAGCCAACCCTAGTTTAAAAGTGTCAATTTTTTTCTACTCATATCTTTCGTGGTAATGTTTGCTTGCCGAGAAACGTTGACAAGAGCATAGGCTAAAAATGTAAATAATTATAACTGCTTTCGTCAAAGAGGGCTTTCGTTGGTGTTGTTAATGAGAAAACAGTTCTTTAAATTCCCCTTTTAATCTACTAATTTCACTTTTGAGTTGGCAATGGTTAATTTTCGAAATAGGTACTCAAATATTTGATTTTCTCTGTATCAGTTCTTAAAAGAAGAAAAAAAAAATGGTTGATGATTTTGTAGGGGAAGGCAGAAGTTATTCGACCTATTTTGTACCGCAGTTGTTTAAACGTAAGAATACAGTCAGCTTTGTTCCGTTTGATTGGAAAATGAGCTCTCTCTCTTTCTCTCTCTATTGCAGTCAAGGCAGCAAATCACATATTTGCGAATCTGCGGAATACTCCAGAGAATCATTTAGAGAGTGTTTAGAAGACTACGTGCTATTATTCAAACAAATTAAGTTTCGCCTATTGTTCCGTCTGATTCGCTTCGTTTTAAAGGAAGAAAAGTGGTAATCGATTACACTGTCTTCAATATGGCATTTGCTGACGTCACTCTCAGCCTCTGTCATGTTATAAGTACGAGTTTGTTATTGGATCTTTTTCCTTTCCTTAAATAACACCTTCACGCGCACAATCAAACCGTAATGAAATATTAATTACGTTATCGTAACTTCTTTGGATTTAGATGAGAATCACTAGTTTCGGTGTATTTGTGTATCGTATTTCTTTTTGTTCATTGTTATTTTTAAATTTAATTTAATTTTTAACTGCTTTTATTTCTGTGACCAGCCAAAGCCTGTCGGAGGAATCGGAGGTAGAGCTGCAAACGTGTCAAGTTTTGGACTGAGTGCTTGTGACCCGGCCCGACCGGGAGGGCAAAAGAGTGTTTTGATTATTTCCTTTTTTTTTTTTTTTTTACATTGTTGCGTTTGAACAGAGTGTTTCTCTCATGGGTGAGCTGGAATGGGAGCGTTAGCTCCCTAAACACAAAAATACAACCCCGAAAACTTTCTAACAATAGTAATAAGATAACATGGAAATAGCTTGATTCAAAACACATTAAGAAAAGGCAGGTTGGACCGACCTAAGGCAGAGACAATTGGGTCAAGATTCGAGCGTTGGGTTGCTGGATCACATAGTCAGTCTGATAATTTGGATCATGACCGGATTTCTGAGTCAGTCGGCTCAAAAACGGGTCAGTTGCGTCATCGGATCAATCGCGTCCTTTGGACCGGACTGGGTCACCACAAGCGAAGGAATTTTAGCTCTGATTGGAGAGAGAGAACGCTCTTCCAGGACAAAGACAGGGAAGGTGTAGAATTTGAATAGTTACTCAAGAAGAGCATACATTTTTTTTTATCGTTTTCAGCTAAGCAAAATAACTCACTTACTTAACTCAAATTCTCGGCTTACTTTCTGTGCTAGTGTCATTTCCGTGAATATTTACCATGCTGAGACGAACATGTTTCCGCGGGGCTTAAGTATTGTCGCGCTCTTCAGACGGCCGTCACTACATATGACAACACTGCATCATTTTCACTAGCAGCACCCAGTGGACAAGTTTAAGGGTTATTTTCATTCAAGCTTGCGTTGCTTACTTTGCGTGCGATTTGGGTGAATAGCCAATTGTAGCACGTGTTACACTTACCGCACAATAAAACACGTGTTTCAATTGGCTACTCATCCAAATCACAAGCAACGCAATCTTTCCTGAAAACCAGCCCTAACCCTAAAAGGAGGTTGCGTTTCGCCTTTAAAGCCTTTAAGTAACTTTGGCTCAGGCCGGATGGATAATGATGAGATAATTGTTGGAATCGACAAAGTGGGAGGGCATTCGCGGAAGAGGATGAGGTGTGAAAAAAATAAAATTTCTATATGCTTATATTTATTATTAATTTTTGGGTTCTTGTTCTTTTTTTCACACGTTCAAAATTGTAATGGTGTACCGTGCTTTATCTAAGAAAACCCTCCCTCTTAACACTCTCAGGTATGTATGCCACTCACTGTCAAGCGAGCGTAAGCAAACGACGGAAGTCAGGGTAGATTTTTTTTATTATTACGCACAAACATCGAATTCAGCCGCCAGAGGCTTGTTTAGTTAACTTAATCACACTACTTCCGGTTCATATTGTTATCGATAGAAGATCGTTAACGCTCAACAATACATGCAGAGCTTACACGTCATAATGAATTCTGCAAGTAGGTAATGCCATCTGCTAGTCATCTGCCGAGCAATACTGTATGAGGAGAGAGCAGGTTGGAAAACCGTTATGTTGAACGTAATCTTTAGTGTTTGCATCGCGTATAATAAAAAGAAGAGAACCTAACCTGACTTTACCTAACCTATTTTTGTGAAATGTGTAAAATTATGGAAATGGGAAAGAAAAAATCTAACCTGACTTTACTAATATGTTTCCATGACTTCTGTAAAATGTTGAAAATACAAAATAAAGCAAAAGAGTACAATTATTTATATATACAAAAGAATGAAAATTCTTTGAAATACAAATAAAAAAATGAAAGATTGGAGAAATCAAACCCAGGTCTAACGTCCAGTATTCCAACACTCTATCGAGTATACCAACGGCTAATTGAAAGCATAAGGTCCTCACGTGACTCCTCAACATGTACTACACTAGTATATTATAGTATGTAATTGAGCAGTTTGGCAGAAAATGGCACTACCTACTTGCAAGATTCAGTACGACGTACAAGCTGTCCAACGTTTATTGTGTCAGATGTGACATCATTGATTCAACCAAAGATATTAGGCCAAAATTGGTAAACCTGATAATAATGTACTATCTTCAGGCTCCCATCTTGGTGTGCACAGTCAGAATTTAGGAAAGTGCTATTTATTCGTAACTTTCCATATTGATATGCAATTTTGTTTAAACATATGCTATTAATCTAATTCTAATATCCTTAGTTGAGTTAATGACGTTACATCTGAAACAAGCAATAGCTAGTTCTATAAACGTTGATCAATATGAACATGTTTGGTTTGTTTGTTGTTTTTGTTCATAAACAAGGTTTAACGGACCTTTCTGTTTGAAATGATGTTAATTATTCTTCAGTTTGTTTATAAAATAGTTGGTTGTTAAGGATCAATCATTATCATCTAGAAGTTGTCTTTGCTACCGTCTTACATGTTCATGTCTATTTTGCTCCCTTCCGAACATGTTTGGAGTATATTCGTACAAAGAATTTCATATAACAACACTGTATGTGACTGTGATTGTCTTCTTTTTGGTAATATACTAATTTATTTTTGTAATTTGATCTCTTTTCAGGTTGAATGTAAGAAAGCACAACCCAAAGAGGTGATGTTGCCTGCAAATTTAGCCAAAACAAGGGCTGCTGGGCGAGGAGCTTATGGTGAGTTACTTATGCTCAATCCGGGAATCCCTGCAATTGCGGCGTACCGCTACTCCCCGTACACCATCCCTAGCAGCGTCGGGGTGGGCCTGGGAGCGGTGCCCGCAGCAGCGGCTGCTGCTGCTTCTGTGCCAACGAGCGTTGGGGTGGGCCTCAGTGGAGTTGTGGGTGGGCTCAATCCCTCTCCCATAGCGTCCACGTTGGGTCTTTCCTCAGTTTATGGATCAATGTATGGTATGGACATGGCAGGAGCAGTGCAAGCAGCGGCGGCAGGTGGCGCTGCTGCAGCACACCACCCAACAATAGGGGGTGCTGGCGTCGCCTCCTCACCAGCGACATCTTGTAAGAGAGCTTTGGCAGTTGCGGCAGTTGTACCAGCGTCGGCTACCTTAACAGCGAGACCTCCTACTCTCACTTACAGTATGAGTGACCTGATGGGTGTTCAAGGTCTTGATGTTTCCATGTACCCCATTCCAGTAGGACTCTGACCCGTTGTAGCCCTCCCTCGGCATCAGCAACAATGAATCAGAACTTCCAAGTTGCTGAAACTAGGGAGGGTTCTTTGAAACTTTTAAAGGAATATATCATAAATGTAGGCACTTACTTATACCCTCCCCAGAACTAGTTTCTTCTGTACAATCCTTAATTTAGGAGCACCCTTATTCTCTCATTTTGTGTAATAAAGAACATATTTCCAATTTGAGCTACGTATCTTCGTTGCGAGTCTGCGAGTTCCTTCTTCAAAAGGGACGATTTATTTGTAAATCCGAACTGATACTTTATGTTTTCAACTAAGAATAGTAAACGACCCTATTCCGTTTTGTTACACTAGAAAAAGATGAATAACATTAAACAAAAAGATTTGATTACAAACTTGCGTGGTTCCAGATGTTCCAATCGTGTTGATTTGTTCCTGTTTGTTACAACGATTTTTTCTGTAATTCGATTTTTCCTCAATACTGAATTTCATCCAATTTAACGTACAAACTTCAGCAGTCCAATGGTAACCCCATGCTCTGTTTCTTAGACGACTTTACCTCTAGAACAAGCTATTCGGTGAAGCTTCTGACAGTATCAAAATATCTCTGTAGCAAGACCACTTTCTCAATCTCATTGTAGTTCATGAAGTCATTAAAGTGCTACTTGCAGGGTATTTGAATGTGGTATAATGTAATTCTGTCCATATTTCAACATTTGGTTTCGTAGATTCTTAAACTGGTATATAATAGCTATTCGCACATAATCAAATGTGCTGTCATACATTTAGCATTTTCTATCTATGCATACAACGATACTTCATTTTGTTGTTGTTTAGTATAGATTTGCGTGGTAGTATAGGTTCGTTCATTCTCGTTGTTCTGTGGGCACTTTCTACAAATTTTTTGTAATGATAAAATGCCTTGTATTATACAGGTTTTTAAGGAATATTTTTGATCACAATATGCTTAGGAAACTTGGTTGCAAGAAAGCTGCAACGCTTCATATTCTACGTAGCATTTGTCATCGTGAAAAATTGGGAGATTTTTTGTTTTCGTGTAGTACATCATCATGTTCCTATTTATTAAATAAAGTACTTAGGTTTTGTTTTGACTTTCACGACAATAACAGTGATGTTCCTAGTTATTTCTTTAAAATCAATATCGATATTAATTTCAGGGGTTTGTAAAGATTACAGTACTTTGAAAAAGTATCAGGTGATTAGATATTGATATACATCTTAACGTTTTGCTAATTTATGACATTTTATTTTCTAAAAGGACTGATATTCACGTGATTTGGACTGAATTTAATCAAATTTAGTGGTAACTTATTTAAACTTTGAATATTCATTAGTCTTGTTCAAAATTAGAAAACATGAAAGATTGATTATTTTTGATCAGAGTAGTCAGTAGAAAATAAAAGGTATTCTCGAAAGCATTATAAATTCTTAGCTTTTTATACGAAGTGATATTTCTAAGTTGGACATTATGCTGTAAAGAAAAGACTGAACCTCAAAAATTGACGATTTGTACAGGAGTGAACCAACACTCAAAAACGTTGTCATTTCACTATAATTAAAAGAAATCAAAAAATTCGTATTTTCTTTATATAAGTAGCCTGTTATAATTTTTTTGGTTCAAGTAATAATTATTGAGTTTGATTTATTAATAAATTTCTTATTTGTATTTCACTATTCTTTCCTCAGTTTAAGTCGGTTCTTTTCTGCGAAGTATCTTTCAATTTTTTTTAACCCTAAGCTTGTAATTAAATGTAATACTTTGTGACTGTGGTGAGTTTCTGTTAATAGAAAAAAAATATTTAAGTCTTTTATGTCTATAAAATTAAACCTTAAAACTTTATTTTATTATATCGAAAAGGAGTAAAATCAAATTTTGGAATCTCAATATTATTGGAGTAAAGTGTTGTAAGGTTGGTGTAAAACAATAATTTCGAAAGATAGATGGCATCACTACCTCCGTATATGTCTAATGTATTTTTGTCGTACGAAATTTCAATGCTCTCCTAGAAATTCAAGCCTAGAGAGTTCAAACTTTTAGAGAAGAAAGTTCATAACCAGTTTAAGAGTTCTATCCGTGACACTGTGTAAATTTGTTTTTTTTTTTTCATTATTGAAAGAGCTTCATTGTTACAGGTTTGATTTCAACAATGAACAAAAATAAAATATAAAAATCGGCACGGATGCCATCTCTTGAAATGGTTATGGACGTTCTTTTCTGAAAGGTTGAACTCTCTAGTCTTGAATTTGTAGGAGCAGCATTGAAATTTAGTGCAACGATAAACATACATCAAAGACCTACTTACGTAGTACTGCCATCTAGTGTTAGAGCTTGTTGTTTTACACTAACTTTAAATAAGTGCTCATGCTAATGGAAAAGGCTTAAAAATAAACATTAATTCCACAGCTGTTACGTAAACCAAAAGCACATTCAAGGCTATAAACGTGAACAAATTATGAACTATTAAACTTATTTTATTATTGAGATATGACATTTGTTGAGGGTTGAGTCCGTTCTCAGAAATCGTCGAGTTTTGATAGTTCCTTTTCTTTGCAGAGCGTGGTCCAATTGGCCTTTTCTTTGCAGAGCGTGGTCCAATTGGTAGCTTTCTCCTTTCTTAAAGGAAAAGAAAAATAAATCAAAATTCTGCTGGTGATCTTGTAGATAGTATTTCGTCTAAAGAATTATCAGTTATTTTGTATGAATTACTCAGGTGTAACAAGGATGTCTGCCATTTTAGGATAACCATCATTTTGGCTACCTTGATTTTCTTTAATGACTTTTTTGTTTTAATCTTTCTAAACATACACACGTCAAAAAAGATTCCAGTTACGTTCACATTCTTTCAAACCTCTACAAAGTTACATGTTTGCGGTTGCTTTTCAGTCAGAATGAATTTGCATCTAAAGTTTTCTAATAAGTCTTCAAAATCACATGTATGTAGAATTTTTATTGTCTTTTATCATAACGTAAGCATTACTACTAATTCCGTTACATTGCTGGAAACCGTCACCTACGATGGCCATAAGATCACTTCCCACTGGGAATGTAACTTAAGTAAGAAGATTTGATACACTTATAATAAGCAAAGCTATGATAATTATTTCTGCGAAAAACAAAACAAAGATCAATAATAGACAAAGGCACACATAGATACTTACAGACGAAGTTCATTTAACATCTTCAACGCGATTGTCGGAAGGTTGTTGTGGGTCTAACGGCCAGTCAGAGCAACAAGGCCTGTAGACATGATACAGTGAGTTATTTTGAGTTAAACTGAGACTATGAATCTGAAGCAAGGACTTCTTAGTTCAAATATTTCGCATGGTAATGAAATCTTCCTCCGGTACATTCAGAATTCAGCCTTTCATAGCTAAAGTCTCAGTCCTGACTTGGCTTGTAGCTGGACCCAATCTTGTGCAGGATTTGCCACGTAGAATATCATGGCCACAACTCCTTGTATTCCACTGATTGCCCTCGTTTAGATCAGTAAGTTAATTACCATCTTGTTTACGTGCAATGGAGGTAATGTCTGTCCAAGAATAGAAACGAAGACACGCTTGTATTTCTAAGTTTTCTAGTTTCACTACTTAAATCTTAGATTCTTAAGTCTTCAGTAAAATCCATTTTTGTACGTTTCTTAAAAGTACAGGACACACTCGTCTTAGATATTAATTTGCGTACCGTCAGCTAATATTATACATGATTACGATAAAGAAACATTGTCTGCTAATTTGATTTTTCAAGTAATATAATTGTTCTTGTTCGGTAATACAGTTCTCTCAGTTCTCTGTGGTTGCTGCACGTTCTAATTTCAACTTAAAGTTTGTGTTCCGTAGTGCTCGCTAGTATTAACGTTTCATTCTCATAATATTAGACCCTCAGAAAAGGAAGTTAGTTTTCTCGGATGCGTTGAATCGTATTTGTTTCTGAACGATGTAAACTTGATGCAATTATATGGAATTTATCGTACAATTCAGCTAATTCTTGGTGAATATGAAATTATTTTTCTATTTTTAACTCGTCAAAGTGGCACGTTTTATTATTAAATTGCCTTTGTGTTGTTCCGATTTGTAATGCCGTCTTTTGACATGAACTTAAACAGAAATACAGCTTATTTCTGAATGCACTTTTAAGTTTCTGAGAGCTTTTTGTTGGCAGATGAATCTGTGCTCCGTCGAAACATTACAACTAAAGATATTTTAAAATAAAATATTGCTGATACATCTTGTAGTGTAATCATTTACCTCAATTGAAATTTATTTGGTTTACAAGAGCATTTATTATAAGAGTATATGAAATAAAAAAATCCCTTTCCTGTTCTTAAAATGATAGACATTCTTGTTGTCTTGGATCTTCAGAAAATAAACTTTGATTTTAGGCAAAAGGAGAAATGATGAGTAGGAAATCTTTTAGGTTAGGTTGTTAAATCATTACAACGGTAGAAACGAAATTGATAGTGTCTATATGAGGAAGTTGAAACTCTTCAAATAAACTGTGATCATTTGTCTTCTATACTATAAGAAAAAACGGGAGAAACTAGTTCGTCAGAAATAATTTGAATGACTATAGTTAACAGTAGTATATGAACAAAAGAGAAAAGGGAACAAGTTGTAACTTGATACTCTTATAAGTAGTCAATGACAAACTTATTTTTTAGCAATACTGTACTTTATCAAAAAACTGCCAATTTTGGTAATGTCATTGATACATTACCAAAGCCTAAATATAAGTAGCTTTCGTATAATTTGTATATCATGTTAATGCAATGGTTCCATAATTCATTTAATACTTTAAGTAGATTAGCCACATTAAAGCTACATATCCGCCCACTGTAACGATATTCGTTATTCTAGCTCCAGAAAAAAACAAAACACAAAGACTTTTCTTGCGATGTGGTGAAAAACATGTACTGCGACATAACGTAGAACTAGGAATAGTTTTATATATAACATACATTTCTATAGTTGAGAGGTCCAGTCATTTAAAGAAATAAGCCAAATTGCTATGAATATTGAGACTTTTACATTTCGGGAATGATCTGCCATCTATCCTCATCATTTAAAAACAAATTTATCCATTCCTTATGTCGTTGCGCTAACATTTTGTCGTAATATTTCTGAAGAGCATATTTCTTTTACGTTTTTTCATGAAACATGCTTTATTTCTTCCGTTTAGTGCTTGTTATTTCTCTGAAAAATACTTTATTTCTTCATTTTAGTGCTTGTTATTTCTTTGAAAAATATCTTATTTCTTCATTTTATTGCT
>JAGDQP010004335.1:33009-85576 GCA_022664845.1 Lepisma saccharinum
TTTAGTACTTGTTATTTCTTTGAAAAATATCACATTTCTTCATTTTAGTGCTTGTTATTTATTTGAAAAATATCTTATTTCTTCATTTTAGTGCTTGTTATTTCTCTGAAAAATACTTTATTTCTTCATTTTAGTGCTTGTTATTTCTTTCAAAAATATCTTATTTCTTCATTTTATTGCTTGTTATTTCTAAAAAATACATTAATTATTTATTATTTCTCTGAAAAATACTTTATTTGTTCATTTTAATATTTCTTGCTTATCGTCCTTCTTTGACTGGACCCTTGATACAAGGACACATTCCTTTTCCTATATTTGATTAGATTCAGAATATTTTCGAATGTAGTTACACACCGGAATGATATTTACTGTCATATGAGAAACGCGACAGGTGCAAACGTACATGGCACAGAAGCATTTGTATCTGTTAACTGAAACAAGACGTCAAATCATACTATTTAGCACACATCGTAATAATTATCCAAATGGCATTAACAACGTGTCGTAAAGTGATTTAATCTCGAATTTCGAAACTAAAATATTATTAAGTGGAGATCTGGGGTGTTTGTGTAGATGTGACAATTTCGGGCTTTACGTTTTCCATACTGCTAAGTGACCCCTTCGCAAGGGTGTGGACAGATACCTGAAGTATATAAATGAGGTAGTGGCTGGCAGAATACCTGGTCTTCAATATCAGTCAGTTTTTGACTCTTAAAAAAGTAATCTTATTAAAGAAAAGGAACAAAATATTTAATAAGTATAGTTGATAAAAGTGTTACAAGTTAACATATTTCAAACTGAAGGACAACAAAGCTTCTCTTAATAAAGTCAACTAAATATTTGGACGTAGCACCAAAGAGACAAGCCAGCTGATGTACAACTGCGACAGGAACTGTCATCCTTACTCTGTTACGATGTATCAAAATTTATCTTGGCAATTATGAGAAACAAAAGGCATTTCTGCTAGTGAGGACCAAATTGCTTGCACTGTTCCAATAATTGTCCTGTGTATATATATATGTATGTATAGAATGTAAGGTCTGGAAGTGTTTTTGTGTCACAACATCAATACGTATAATAATCTTTTCTTGAAGCATATCACATTCAAGTGTAACCGCAGATATATCGATAAAATCCATTATGATATCCATACAAAACATAAATTCGAGTTATTCACAATATATATTCAAATTTAGAATACCATAGAAAGATATTTTAGAAATAAAAAAGTACATACTTATTGTAGGAGATGCGATGTAAATGTTGTGATATATATCTATTATAAAATAGATCTATTGCATGTGTGGAAAAGTCGTTTATGTAAAGTTCAGTAATATGTGTTAAATGTTGTTTCAGTTATTTTACCAGTATATTTATACCTTTAATTGTTCTGTTATTATTACAGGTTTGAAAGTATTATTTGATATTAATATGATAATATTCCTAAATGTTACTTTGAACAATGATTTCTTTTTCTTTAGTAGAATGTATGGTAATATTTTTAAAACAATATTTAATATCAGACAGGAATAGGCTGTGTTCGCAAGTATACTTATTTGCACTTTAAAAGTGACCTGACATATATAACGCGATAATGATTATCTCTTCGATGTAAGATAGTCACGTTTTCTAATACATTACGTTGGTAACAATTCCACATTGTTCCAAATATTGGATAAAAGAAACCTCACAGTTATAAAAGAACGAAAATACATTAAAAAATAGCACTAAAAATTAAAGACGGAACTTTTATATTGTTACTGCGTAATTGTACGTTTTTACTCATAGTTGAGTTATCAAAAACTTACTCTCGTAATTTATTAAACCATGAAACATATCTTTAGAACTTTTTGACTTCTGCCTAGAAAATTTGCTGAGTAATGATCAGTTTTATGTAACCTTAAGTCAGACTTAGCCATGTTTTCTGTAACTAGACTGCACGTTATAACAATAAGTATAGTACAAAAACGTTGAATGTTTTGAAGGGGAAAAATGTATAAATTTCTAATGTACAAAGGAAAAATAATACAATAATATTATGCTTACAAGGTACACCCGTTACCCTGATTTATAAATATTCATAAATATATAAATTACAGCTATGGGCAGTTAAAACTAGTATAATACATACTTGGCCCAATAGAATTTTTGCATTTTGCAATATCTGTCAGGCATTTCGCGAATGTACCTTGTTAGATCAGATGTACTCAGATCAAATATACACGATCAGATTTGAAAATTCGATTTTTATTTGGAACACTTAGTATCTTGTTTTCTTCTTTTTAAGTCAAGATCAATAATAGTAGAAGCACTACCGAATACAAAATTAGAGTTTGTCAGTTATAAATGTTGCTATCCAGTTGGATATAATTGCCGTTTTCACCCTTTGTTAATTCTAATAAAAGCACTATTTTAATTAAACCTACTTCAAACTTTCAGAAAAGTATGCCTTTTGCTAGTATCCTTGTTCACTAAGTCCTTTTTTTAATTTTTACCGTCTTTCATTGAGTTCGATCTTCATAACCAATCACACTCCACCTAACACACCCAGTGTCATCATACACGTATATATATATATATACATATATTTACTTCAGCAACATTACTAGTGTTACAATGAGCAAACCATCTTTATATCCAGTGATTTATTCACAATCTGACCACCATTCTCAGTTTAATCATACAATCACTTAAATCACAGTCTCATAATCAGTGCTTTTCGCACCTGACTGCCATCCCCAATGTAATCATACTAAAATAAATCCCAGAAAGAATGAGATTAAGCCTGAAGTAACATGTATACACTTCTTAGTTTTAGTCTTAACTCCTTTTCAACATTTGAACATCCTACATCAACAGTTGTTCTTAACTTTCGTGTATTTTCCATCTTTCATAATCTATGCACACTGCATAGGACTTCTTAGTGCAATTTTCGGTCAAATCTTATTTTTTATTGTTCCTTTTATGTCTCCATTCTAGATTCGGTTTGACTTCGCTAATGCATCTCAGTATATTTTTATTTCTGTTTTAATTTGTGGAGGACAAAAAAATCAGGTAACCATTTTTGGTGTACAAGGAAAACTTGCAACAAATTTGTAGCAGACTTGTAGTTCAAGAGAAGCAAACTTGCAGCAGACTTACAAGTCACATCTACCAAAGGAACAAAACAAAAACAAAAATGGCACCGTAGCGGTGGTGGCGATACTCTCAACGAATTTGATACTTGTCCCACGTGGTGTTAAAAAGTGAAACTAAGAGACTTGCTTTGCAGGCTTGCATCTACTTATCATTGAACTAGATATACAAACCAGTAGATCATGGTTATGTACTGCAAATTTGCTGTGGGTCTGCGATACAAGGAAACTCTAGCAAGTGAAAATCAAGTTTACGTCATGTTCAGGTTACTTTTTTTAAAAAAAACCTGCTGCAGGTATGCAGTGCACGGAAAGTCTAGCAAGTCAGAATCAAGTATAGCGAAGACTTGCAGCAAATCAACATGCTATCTGGGGTAAATCAAAATTAATTCTGGCACAATTATTCGCGATATCTCTTCCAGTAACGCGACATTATTCGCGAGCACCATATTAATTGTTCACATATAACGCAAACCAAATGGCATTTTTAGGTTAGAACTCTTGCTTATAATGGAAGTCGCATCATTATTACTTTTTTTTACCCGAGATCGCCGTTTCTTTGGACGCCATTCCGTGCAATATAGGAAAGACTATTGTTTTGCGATTGTGCTATGGTAGATGTATAACGTTCGTGGTTAAAAATTTATGAAAAGACAACAGAAACGTTATTTTATATTTTGGTTTCGAATTAAACATTCTAGCAGATGTGCATTTACACAAAAAAAATGTACCGTTCTTATTAAGTATTTCAGCGTCACAGTTTATTCCTGTTATTTTAAACACAAAATAAAGACATTATTTAATTAATATAATAACTGAAAATTCTTTTCCTATTTTTAAAAAAAGTAAATATATCTAACTACACTCATCTTCTTTTGTGAATTGAAGGAAAAGAAATATTAAAAACAGCTTCATGAAATTTCATAATTTATCTATTATATTTATCTGTGTGTGTGTGTATGTTTGTGTGCCTCTGTTGAATGTATTCGTATAATTAAAAATCAAACAGTATCCAAGAATAATGTACTTAATTATTAATACTCGGGGATATCGAAAGCTGATCTTTTTGGAGAACATATCTAGTTAGCAGAGAAGGCGGAAGAAGACATATTTTTTTGTTATATTTTTTCAGAAGAAAATAACGTTCTTCCACTATCGTAGTTTCTGTTTGTTTTTTTCTTAAATAAATAACAAAAAAAGGCAGAATAGAAGGCATATCGAGTATTGTTCATAGACAAATCAGAAATCAAATAATACATCACTTTTGTCTCTAGTACTATAATAGGTTAATAATTATATTCAATATACATATACAAGCTTTTTATATTTATATACAATATCTATATATTTACATATTTCCTATCTAGTTAGATTATTAGATAAAAAGGCTAGTTGAAACTATTTTTCATTAGGATCATACTTCTAATTAGTGGATGCAGGAACGAGGAAACCTTCTTGGTATCAGAGGGTAGATTATTGCCATCTATGCAAAATAAATAAGTATAATAGTAATTTATTAGTCGTCGTAGTTAATTTTTTTCTAAAGAGAAGATATTAGTAATTAGATTTCTACGTACCAAAGAGTGAAAAAATAAAATAATTATTTATTTTGTATATTTTTGGCTTTATATTGCATTTTTTATCATGTATTCAAAAGTAGTTTTTACTGCAGAGTGTCTTCTTCAGGGTGATGGAGTTTTTTTTGCTGGAAAAAATATGTTAATAGGAGTAAATTAATATAACATTGTATGTAAATATTTATACATATATATTATATATATACATATTTATTAATATTTACTTTTAGCGATTGTGTAGAGCAGAATTTTTTCTAACCTTGTTGTTCTTCCCGTGTCTTCAAATTGTTGACGTAAGTTATTGTTGTAAGATATGTAAAAAAAATATAAACAGAATGTAGTAAACAATATATAAAAAGGAGAATTGACAAAGCAGTAACGAAAAAGCTTTGTTAAAAATGTGCTGTGCCAATAGCAATGGAAGCCTCTGTTATATTGGACTGTGCTGTATAAGGAGCTTCCTTCAACAGAAGAATTCAAAGAAATTAGTATTTGAAAAAAAAACAAGTATTAGAGTTTATGTGTTGTATAGATTATAAAGAATGCAATGGTTGGGCGACCTGTAGAAATTGTGTTTTCTAAAAAAATAAATATTTTTAAAAAATTTGTTTATACTTTTGTTGTCTTTGCGTGCATAGAATAGAATCAGTAGATTAGTTTGTAGCAACAGTAGTGATTTAGCGTAGTAGTAGATTAGTGAAGAGAAATATAGATTATAATTTCCTACCTTCTCCAAAATTCCAGGTATATTTTTTTTATCAATAATCTTCATCCTGATTTAACAATATTGGAGTTGAAACAATTTAGTTGGCTTCCATTCCAGGAGAATATATTTACATTCGTTTTGTTTCCATATCTATACGTACTACGTTTAACACTTTTTTCTTTCCTTCTAAGTGGCTTATTTTATTTATCGCAATTTTATTACATGATGGATCAAAGCAATAACATTTTGAATAATTAATTATTTACTTATTGTGTTTGTAGAACATGCTTCACCCTGAATTTCATGCTTCGAATTTACTTCAAAATAACAAGTTCTTTTTTTTCGTAGCTTTACAAGAAATCTTTTAACTTCTTTTTGTGTGATTTATTGAAATATCTCAGATTACCTTTTTTTAAAGAAAGATACCAAATATAATTTTAAAACAACAGTAAAATCCACCAGAAATAAATTAAAATTTTTTTGAAAACAACCTATAACTTTTTGCAGGTGAATTATGAAATTTCATGGATGTTTTATATTTTTTCACCTGAACGGAGAGAAATCATTCTCACAATATCAACAGAGAAAGCATTATCTTATTTCGAACTACCTCATCGTTTACATTATCAAACATAATAATTCATATTAGTATTAATATCAAAAGGAAATGGAATCTAAAATACTAAGAAGAATAAATGTATATTGCATTTGTTCTTGTTTTGAGCACATTAAAATAAGTAAAGCAGAAAATATCGTACTTATTGTTTAAAATGATGAATAAATTCCATAGTTTTTATTCAATAACTTTCTTCTTTCTTCCAAATTTCTAGATTTTATGTGGTCACTGGGGGCATTGCCAGATGGTAAGTGATTTTATGTTTTCCTTTCCTTAACTTCTTTTTTCTTGTGTAGTTTTGCATGTGAATATTCTGCATGAGTTCGTATTTTGTTATACAAGTTTCTCTTTGTAGCATATAATTTAGTTTTGAGGTAATACGAAAGATGATAAGAATAAGGAAGATATTTTTTTCCGTGTAGGTTCTGCTTTCATTACGTTGTATTTATTTAATAACAAACGAGCATTGTTTAGATGTTTAGTCATACTGGCCTCAGCCGGTCATTACAAAATAATATAGATTTAAATTATATAACGATGCGGTAGAAAATGAAAAAACTTATTGTGTGCTCTTGGTTGGTCAATTCCTGTTTCTACAATACCGTTCAACGCTCTTTCTTCTTCTATCTTGATTTTAATTTGTTATGTTCGATCTTTGTATGGCCTATTACATTGTTCCTTTTACTTGTGCTCTGATTTATTATCTTCTTTTGAGAAGCTTCTTCTTATTGGTTACTTCGTGTGCCAATACGATTTCTTTCCAAAATGGCCCTTAAAAGGGGCGTTTACAAGTTGCTAAATATTTTCCCATTTTTCACATAATGGAAGTAAAAGGGAAATCCAGTCTCAGAGATTGAATAAACAAATACAGGCAATGTTTGTAGAATGTGAAATAACAATCACAAGCACAAAATAGCAGGTTCGACCTCTTTTGCCAGACATGAAAGAAATACGAGAAAATTTACCATCAAGTTTAAATCTGCTTTTTTTAATATTGAATTTCTCATTTTCTTCATACTTAATAATTCCATTTATTTCGTAGATATAACAATTTGTACACAATGTATTGCTACAGAAAATTTGACAGTTTCTTTTAAATTCATATAATGCTTCGATCAGGATATGAAATACACTCCACACTTCAAGTATTGGTCAAACGTATGTCGCAGTGAAGAAAATATAGACTTGTACGTACCTTAAAGGATTATTTTCTCAGAGAAAAATTGTTTCTTATTATGGCTGGAAAATAGATATCTCTCCATATTCGAGTTGTGTGTGCGTTTCATGTATTTCGAAATATTGACTTCAAGTAACTTTCTCTAGACATGTAAATATGTCACATGACACTCTTATGTTAAAATCAGTTCATATTTCAAGTTATCACTAGCGACTTCTCTTGTTCAATTTATTGATTATTAGTAAACGTTTTCAGGTATCTACAATCATCAGCGTACTTTACAATAGTATTTACATTATATTAGTGTTTAACGATTCGCTCATTATAAGGCAATTTCAGAAATATGATTATATATTTTTGGCATTTGAATATTTGTAAATACATTTTGAACAATATTTTGTCGGACAATACAATTGTTCACATATTGCTGATATTTATTATCACATAATTGTTTTTCATTCTCGATTAATGTATGGGTAATAATTCTCAGGTCAGGACTGATAATATTTCATTCTTTCTAATGTCAAATTGCGACTGTTCTGAAAACTAGAAATAAGAGTCACATTTGAACATCTAAATATGTGCATGTTTGATTTAGGTAAATGAAGTTGAATTTGATTTATAAGATTTTTTCATGATTATATTTCAGTGTTTGGAATAAAGCGTATTTGTATAGTGATTTATTTTAAAATGTGCCTGACATGTTCTACAAAGTTGATTAAAAGTGATTACTTGATAGTCGTGTAAAATAGTACTTCATCGACTTCCAGGAAAATCCTCGACATGTCCAGTAAGTTAAACCGTTAGAAAGTACAAGGAAGAACTTCCAGGAGATAAGAGAGCAATTTTACACGTTCAGTACCTTTATTGTAGATTGCAAATAAGAAAAATTATAAGTAGTCTGATTCACTTTGGCATTTCAGACTTCATTGGTAATTTAGAAGACAAAGCTAGTCTCGTTCGGTTAACCAATCAAAATTAATTTTATAAACTTGCATCTGAAAACTACCTTCGAGGTTTGTTGTTTATTTTTGTCAAAATGTAGTCGTTAAATAAGTTTATGTGCGAAAATGCACGGAATTATCACTACTGTATACTTTATACACCACTGTATACTTATGCACCACTGTATACTGTTGACTGTTTACTACGTGCCTGTATAGGTACAGCTTGTCATTAGCATAGTTTTTGAACATTTTACTATCAAATTGAATCGGTGATTACAGAATCGATACAGGTCCACTTTTTAATATAATGTTACAGGAGAGTGATAGTACTCGATATTGTGCGAGATAAATCGAACATAATGAATCTGTTTCTGAATATATACCATCATTTACTTGTAGCAATATATTATGAAACTTTTCTACAGTAATACTTGACAATATATTTTTTTCGCTTTTCTATAAAACTATAAAAGAAACGGACCTATAGCAGGTTCAGTTGTTGGTAATCTCTTATTTTTCACTTCGTATGGTAACAGTGTACTGTTTCCCGTTGCAACACTTCTGAAATGGTACCTGTGTCCATGCTGAGAACTTCAGTCTAACGTAGTAATGTTAATTTACATTTTACTTTCTATTAGAGTAAGTGCCTTGTCACAAAAAAATATACGTGTATCTTCCTTCAAATAACGTGTCGTTATACGTAATTGACAAGAAGATATATTATTCCGCATTCCAGTTAAACGCGTTTCGTTTCTTATAAAGAAAGAATACATTAAATCATTCTCGTTATGAACAGTTACCATAATTTATGCTACATAACTTCGAACACGGACCGTTTGCCTATGGTCATCATCTAGATACCTGCTTAAAAATTTCACCGATAAATCGGATATCAAAGTCTGTAATATCATGACAGCTAAATTCCAATATAATTTTTCTTTATTTCTTTTTGTTTTTCCAATTATTTTCGTGAATAAAATTTTGTTAAATTAGTTGAGTGGCCAATAAAATTTATGTAGTACTATTGTAGGAACTTGAAGAGATTATAATAATTGAACGGACAGCATAAGGGAGCAGTAATTTTCTTATAGGCTTTAGCTTAGTTTAAACACTTTAGCATTTCAATAGCTCGTTTACCCATACTAATCTTAAACCACGAATACTGGTATAGAATTTTGGAAACAGTGCCCTTTTCCCCCCCCCCCCCCTTTCATTTAATAAACAGAAAGCAATTATGTTAGCAGTTTTCTAACTAAGAGTTTCAGTAGAGACTACAACTTCGCTCTATAAATTATTCATTAAACATAACTATAACTAATGACAGAAAAACGTAAAACAATTCAGGCGGAAGCATTGGCACTTTCTAATGTTTTAACCTACGCATGTCAAAAGGTGATTTTTCCTTCATTAAGAACTTCTTTGTTTTAGCATGTTGCGCTTACGGTCCAGGTTTCCATTTCATGTGCTTATTAATAAGCCGTTTTTTTTCGCTTAGTTTCGTATTGATAATATTTTTAGAAAATAAAGATTGAACTACCATTATTATGAACTAATGCTTTTTTTCCTTTTTCTTGTTTATTTTTATGATGGAACCACAGGTTTTCCAGCTGCTGCGTATGCAGCTTATGCCGCAGGCCGTGGGTATTCAGGTTACCCTAGCTTCGGACTTCCATATCCCACAGGTAATTTGGCCAGCTTACAACAGATGTTTATACCATATCCGCTTGATCATTTGAGTATATACAACATGCATGCCATGCCTCTGTGAATAGTGGGAAACAAACAAACAAAGCAACGAAATGAAACCAAAGAAAAAAACTTGAAAATAATTACAAATAAATAAAAAAACATAAAAGGAGGATCAGTAACAGTTAAAAAGTAACAAAACACTAACAAATCATTAGCTGTATCTCTGCGCCCCCTCTCCTTGCTCTTGTATGACTTTCTTCTGTTATTTTTACTTCGTTAAATAGTAACAGAAGACAGTCTATTCTCTGTCACGTAATAGTTCAAATAATTTCCTATACAAGGAGCGTCTATGACGTAGGTAGAATTAGTAGTGTATTTTGGCGCTCCGTATTGTTAAATGGAAAATATAGCTTAGTAGAAATATCTGGTAGAAGAAAAGTTTCTCCAACAAATAGACTCATATATAAATAAGACTAATTATCTAAAGTGCAATATACGAACTTGTAGATCTGTTCTTTGGAGTAGGCATCTTGTAACTAAGTAGGTAGGTACTATTCCATACTTAAAACGCATACTGCATTGTAACCATTGTTAATGTTACTGTTGTTTGTTGAGACGTTTTGAAGGGGGTTTGCTGTCCAAAACCGTTTGCGTATTTCACTCTTGTAGATATTCTGTGCAACGGTGAACACAATTGATAATAAATTATCATTCTCTACTTTGGATTTTGTGATGTGAAATTCTATTTTTTTTTCTAATGTCTTCTTTGCTGTGGTGTGTCTAAACTCTAATGCAGGCTATTGTTACACTCCGTGTTAGTGCTGAAAACTCGTATTACAAATTGTTCTACTAACGCGTTGTTTATTCATAGTGAAAATTCAGCATGTGGGTATGTATATGTGTGTTTTCTTTTAGTAAATATCAGGCTCATTAACGGACAATTGAATTGGTCAAATGCAGTTCCAGTTTATGAACTTCCTATTCCATATGGAGCGTAGGAGGGAGAATCTAATCGTATTTCTAACTTCTAAAATTTGTTATCATTTCCACAGCGAATGTCATATCTTGAGGTAAATTTTAAATTACCTGTACGAGTCAAACTTTCGGTGTTCCTTAGACAGAACAAGACCACTGTAGATCAAAACTCTGGACCCAATATTATCCACTCCCGCTGATTTTTGTGCACTGTAATACACTACTAACGTTTCGATTCAGTACTAGACCTTCTTCGGAGAGAAGAACGAAAGGAAATAAGTATATAAAATTTAAATCTAGAAACTGTGCTTACTGCTAACTAAATATTGTATTACACCATTATTAAAATATACGAAATAGGTGAGACTGTAAAGTAATAAATGTGTATTACGGCAGTTCAGAAGTGCGAGAAATATGCAACAATTGACTGTTATATTGTACATTTTGGTCAATTACGTAGCTTTGGATACTTGTATTTGATCAGGAAAGTGATTGCTTTTCTACAAGTAGTAGGTACAAGAGTCTGAATTGTTCCTCAGCTGAATACTGGTCGTAGACAATTACAACACCCAGCTACCATTATACAGAAAAGAGAAACAGAAAGAGCTTCTTACTCGATATTCTTATGTCAATATGGTATATATTTACGATATTTTTAAAATGATGTATTGTGTACAGCAATGTTATGGATAGTTTAAAAACACAGTATTTATTCCTGGTTGCCTAATTATACGTAGTAAAAATTAATTTTAATTTGTGCTTATTAGTATTACAAGAAAGCCACTCGTAGATAATACTAAATGATGCAATGTTATAATTAGTTTTATTTAAGAGTTTTGACAGAACTGAAACCTTTTGTTTATCTCTAATGTGCTTTTGAATCCTGATCTTCAAATGTATCTTTTTGTCACTCCAGTGTAGGTGTGATTGCATTCACATTTAATCTGTCACTGGAGAAATTCATGCAGTAAAAGTAATAATCTTTCAATCCTGTAAATGATTTTTCTACAGATTTTGAGACGTACATTTCTGATGTTATTTTATTCTGGTAAAAAAAACCATGTTTCACAATGTTTTTTTTTTGTAGAAAAGAAATTACAGTTTTACATAATGAATGTAGTTCTTTATACAATAATTTGCCGTACTAATGGGCATTTGTAATGCGTTTTGCCAATTTTGTAACCAAATACGCTAGGTATTAAGTAAACTCACTTGATTGACCAAATAGAAAAGTCACGCTTTTTTAAATCAACAACTACGTATTTCACCAAAATGTTCAAAATAAATTTACCGTTGTATAAAGCTTACATTCTTTAACTGCCGTCACACACACACTTAGTACTTGGCAGTCTGCCCATATCAATATTGTCTTCAGATGGTGTAAATATATAGTCAACACAAGTTTCCAGATTGAATTTTTATTGTATTTGCGTTCAGTAGTGATTCGAAACTTTAGGATAGGTAAGTGTATTATTCTGTACAAGAAATTAACGGGAGTTACAGCTTAAGCACAGTCAGCGGCAAAGTTTATTTCCCTTTGGTAAAATTTATTTTGCGAGTAACTTTGGGACGGATTTACCGATTTGTGTTCAGTTTACTGTAACTTAATCATAAGAATACATTCTGTTTAATTTACTGAAAACTGTAATAAAATCGATCCATTCATTATGAAATTATTCGAAGACAAGTCCCTTCCGCAAAAATCTTGGTTAGCAAACTATACTGCTTAGTTTACTTTGTAACTTGATTTGTACCTTCTTAGAAGGTAAATACAGTGCTAAATAATCAGTATTGAACAACTAGATTACCAGGAGTAATCTATTACTATGAGGGTTTATCAAAGCTTGAGAATAAGACAGTCCTTTACATATTCTTAATTGCCATCTAGGTTAATTAATTTTTCCAACTTCTTGATGAACATCCTTAATTCTCGTGAGAGTTATTTTACTTTTTTGGCTAACTTCTTGATGGAAGAATAACTGTCACCTTGCAGATCTTCCGATTTGCTAGTAGGGCTATCAGTTATTCTAGTATTGGAAAGTCGGATGGGCAATAATATTATTTGAGAAATCAAAATAGAGATAGATCTTCTTCCTCTGTAGTCCTCCATTTACAGTTTCCCCTTTGAGAAGACGCACTATGAATGAAACAGTATATTTGTATTGTAGTGTCCATTTGTTCACATTCACGCACCGTGTGTACAAATGTATGAAATTTGTGAAGCTATAGTAAAAAGAGTAAAGAAAATCACATGCGTGCAGGCATAGTAGACATGCGCACATGTGAGTAAATGTTTAATATAACATTTTTTTAATGTTTTACGGTTTAAAAATGTCATAAAAGGTTGCTTTAGATTTATAATTGTGCTTAGGAAATCATGTTACGTGTGACATCGTGAAGTTTCATTACTTTGTTGAAACTCTAGATTAAATAGACATATATTACATTACAGTCACAGCAGTTCTTATCCATAATTAGTGTGGCACTTTCAATAACTTTTACCGTTCAGTTTTATTCGCGTTTGAATTAATTTGCAGGCTTTAGGCAACATGGTCAAGTCGTTTTGTTCTCATGTAGTTCTACTCAACTATGGTTTGCTCGTGTACGACTCGCGACTACCACTCTCTCCCGGTTTAACAAGTATTATTCTGGTGCACACTTATTTTCATCTTTTTTTTCGTTTACTCGATAAGGAGGCCGGAAAATTTCGAAATGTCAAGAGAGTATGAGGATTAGTACTTCTAAAAGAAAACAATTGAGAAAGCTTGCCTAGAGACACAGACAGACTAAGCAAAATCAAAACCTCAAACATTTGACTAAATTTTCATACTAACCCTAAATACTTACTTAAGAGATTGAGCGAAAATGTTTCGTTTTGGGTTATACTTTGAATAAGATTTTCTGTAATATATGAATGAAAGTTGGTTGGAAGAAATTTTACGGACTCACATGAAGTTTCGACTTGTAAATTTTCGCTAGAAAGGCAATCAGCATCTTCAGAAGAAAGAAATATTACGCGTCTGTTACAAAATTATCCAGAATTCTCTGAAAATTTGACATTTTAATGTGCTGGAAGTTGTCATTTTTTTTTTAAAAAAAAAAAGAAGTAATGATTAGTGAGAGCACTTAGGAACGGTACCCCAAACATGTTTATGCTGTATCTTTTACTGTACTAGTTAAGAAAATATTGCAGTAGTCGCTACGATTATTAGCACAAAAGAGATTAATTTCTGAGGCGTTTGTTTTAAAATTAATACATTACTTTTGAAAGAAATTGCTGGTAGATGCTATTAGTGAAAAACTTTTCATATTCTTGATGTCACAATTGTGTATGTAGGATTTGTCTACCCACTGTCTTTGTTTGTCCACCGTTGTTCAGATGTTAATTTACTTGAGTGAAATATGACACTCGTTGTATGTGGCTTCCAAGTGTGAATGGTGAATGAATTGGGAGGAAAACGTAAAATGAAAACAAGAGATGTTTAAATCAGCGTCTTCTTTCATCTTTCAATTAAACCCTTTCCAAGTTTTTCAGCTAATATTGCTTCTAAAGCTATTGAACTTCTACGAATTATGTTTTATGCACTGCATTCCCTACATGATACACTAACGTTTCTTTTTTGAATGAATGAAAAGAAACAATATGAAGTTTGTATTTGATTTAACTTCATATTTGACCGCTTTTTACAAAAGTGTTAATGAAAATACACAAAGAATATATATATATACAGATATATTTTATCTCCTGCCTATATTTTCTCACCTATCAGCGGGTGAAATTCGTCCATAAAAGAAGAAGGGGAAGATTTGTATTGTTTATGTATGTGGATTTGCCAAAACAGAAAAAAACGAAATTATTCCGATTGCATTGCTCAGTATCATCTTCCCCTCCTCCTGTGTTTTAACTTATATTTAATCTGAATGGAATGTTCAGATGTCCTCGATTGCATTCCTTCCATCACGTGATTTTTGTGCAACTTGAAATTTGTTTAGTCCTGTTGCAGTTGTTGACTTGTTTTCGCACAACAATGGGTATTTTTTCGCTTTTATTATATTTATAAAAAGAAGAAAAAAACGAATAAATAATCTTATCCAGTTTTTTAAAAGAAATAAATCATATTTATAATATATACATTTCACAATGAAATGAAATATACGCTTCTAAGTCTGCCCCCTGCTTTTTCAATAAAACACGATTTTTTATTGTCTCAATGAAATACTATATGATATTTTTGAAAATTTCTTAAATGATCTCGGTACAATAATATATATATTTATCAAGGATGGGAATTTATTAATTTTGCCGTATGTCGATATATATGTGTGTACATATTATAAATATATATAAATTATACATACGTAATATTATTATTATTATTTACTCAGTATCCGTATATTTTTCGAAGTTCTACTGATACGTACGGTATTTGAGAATGATCAAATTTTATCGATTATGAAATGTTTGTATTTTTAGTTTTTTGTTAAAAACAGACGGCGTGTTTGAGGTTTTTTTGTTTGTATGTTAAAATGTATGTGCGTTTTCATGTGTGTACGTATGTTGCTTTTGCCTTTGTTAGTTTAAGTATGTATGTATGCGTGTGTGTGTATGTATGTATGTGTTCTTATTGCTTCACTGTTAGTGTATATTACTATCCTTTTAGAAGATCCTTGACCCTTTTTAGGCCGTATCATATATTTATAAGAAGAGAATGCGTCACTAACTTAGACCAGTAGAAAATAAAATATATAAACTGTATATTGATGTAATTAAATTGTAGGAAATAACTTTTTAGTATACTTCAATAACTTATTAGATGATACTTAAAACACATGAGCATCATGTAACGTTGAAATAATTGTAGTATCAACTTACAAATTGTAAATGAGTAAAATTGAGGTTACCATTGAAACGTTAGCCTGTACAATGAAGCCCCACCGCCAGCTTCCAAGTGAATTACATTTTGTGGTGTCCTGTAGATGTTTCGATACATTTCAACTATATAATTGCATGCTAAGAGGCGCGCAAAGTGAAAATATATGTTTGTTGATATATATATGATGAAACAGTGTTCAATAATGCTCTTATAAGACTAATATGGAACGAGGATAAACAATTACTACATATAAGAGAAAACAAAAGAAGTTGAGAACATATCCTCCTACTAAAACTTTATGTAGTGACCGTAAAAAGATATGTTAATCTGTTAGTTAATTTAATTGTAAGGGGAAAGCGCGATTAAACTGTTGTAAACGTGAAATTAACAAACAAAATGTAAAGTTTTAAACTTTGAGAAATGAGAATGATCCGTTTCATCAACTAGAATTCCATTCATTTGTAAAGAACAAATCTGTATGGGATGTAATATTATTTGATTTCATCAATTTATTGACTTTTTTTTATGTCGTACCACATTTTTACCTTTTTAGATCCAGTCTTACTCAACTTTTAGTGGCGAATTTTTTGTTAACATAATCCATAAATTGTCCTTATTGATTCTCTTTCGGATGCTCGATGTAAGCATTCCAAATCTTCATTTCGAACCATTTTAGTTCAGAGAACTGCTTTTTATATCTTCATATTCTGTGTGCCTTTTCATTATCTCCACTGTGCCTATTTTTCTACCACTTAGTTCATGAAATCCAATATGCTCTCTTGTAACATTTGCATGATAAATTCAAAGGATTTTTATTTGATACCTAATGTTTGCTTCCACTTGTAATTTTGAGCATTTCATGTTTCAGTTCCTTATAAGAGGGTAAGTACATACAACCCTTTGAACAATATAGTACATTCATTATATAAGAGACTAGTCTTGCGCTGAATCTCAAACTAATGTCTATCTTCTATAGTACCAAACAGGGCTTAGCATATATGTTTTTACGTTTCTGTAATAGTTTCGAATTCGTCTGCTAATGATATTAGTTTGATCTTGCATATAGGTCGTGGTGCTTTTCATATACGAACCTTCATGAGCTTTTGAAGCATAACGGGAATAACAAAGCGTTTAGTGTGATATGATTCTCACCTTTGCAGGTTGTAAAGACAAACCTCGTTATGTCCTTCTGAATTTATGATCACTGATAATTTTCGTATTCAGAATACTACTAAAGATAAACATTTTTCTGTTTTTCAAACAAATGAAAGCAGATTTTAGTTTAGGAGCAACCAGAACTTTGTTACAGTCAATTTCGATAATACACCTTGTACCAAATTGTGTATTGAGTCTTTATGACAGTGATACTCTGCCCTGAAAGTGTTAAATACTATGTCAGTCAGTTACATTGTTTATAACTAATATCTTTCCGTTTTGGTAATCTATCAGTTTTATAATAGCTATTCATTCTGTATTAAATGATAAACAATTTATAAGATTAGTAACACATGATTTAGTGATCCGGAGAAGCGAATCAAATCCTTTATGATATGTATGTTTAGATAAAGATGAGTCTATAATTGAATAATTAATATTTTGACTTTTAAGTGTAATTAACTTGAAATCAAGCCAAAATTATTATTATTCGAAAATTTTAGTTTATTATGCCTTATAAAGATGAAGGCAATGGAGAATCATACACGTCTGCGCTTGAACAGAATATTGTTTCTGACAACGGTTTTCCTGCTGAACGTGAAAAACAACGATTCTGTAAGAATTGTGGTATGTGCTCTCAAACATTATACAGGACTATGTTGCCTTAACAGAATTTTGTCTCAAATAGAGAACACCATGAAATGTCCAATCTGTTCCATTAAAATAACATTCACAAGGGTTCTCAGTTTTATTTATGGAGCTTGAAGAAAATCTGTATCTTCAAAACAGCATAATATTGATACATTTTATTATCCCATTTGTTTTTGTTTTTTAACGTTCGTGTGCACTGTTTCTTTTCCTATTGATCTTTAGCTTCTCCATATCAAAGAAACAATAAATAAATATGGAATTGAGGTAGAAAAGATTTAATCAAACCTTTGATTTATATCTTTTTTATTTATTTTTTCTCTTAGGTATGATGGGGGTCATACCTGATAACCGGTTACTTCTAGGTGAATATGTTAACGTGAATCTCGTGGGACATTCGTGAAAAGTGACTGAAATATGTTCTTTTTATACAATTGTTATTCTAAAAAAACAAATGAGCGAATCAAACCGAAACATGTATGTTATGTGTTTATCTATACGTTATTGTGTCTGTATTTATACAAAATAAAAGAACACTTTGTTCAAGTTACTTATCGTTAAAGAAGAAAAGAATATGAGAAAATGAAGATTATTATGATGATGGTAGGCAAAGTGAATAACGCCAAGTGCCAGTATTATCTTTGTCTTATTCCATGAATGGATAATTGGTGACAGACTTATTTCCAGGAAGAATACGTGTAACATATCACGCAATTCATAACTAAAGTGTCAACGGAAGTTTCATATAATGATTTGGTCCTCACAGTTCGTTTCAACCTTGAAAACCGGCCTATTTACCAATCTACCCTTCCTCACCTTAATATGCATTAGGTAATTTGTCTTCATTTAGTCGCTTTCAGTAGTAGCGTGGTCAACATAAGCAGTACGTTTAGTACTTTAGAATAGTATTTATATCTTAGTAAAGAAAATAGTCAAACGTACGGCAACTTTATGTAATAATTTTAAGAATTTGTTTCTGTAGAGTATTATTTAGGTGTTGGAAACTCTTAATTTTATTGCTCTAGTCAAATATAATAGTAGTAATTTATATTAATGTTTCTGAATTTTCTTTTTGTAGTGAAGGGAATTGTAGAGTTTTATTTTCGTCTATATGATAATTGGTACTTTCATTGTAGTGGCATTGATAGTGTGGTTTAATTTTTTTTACCGCCGCCAAACAAGTTGGAAACATTTTCAATAAAGGAAGCAATATTTATATATTCTAAAGCGATTTAAACAATATTTGAGACATTTGTATTACGTTAAAGTTTCATGAAAATGATTTATTATGGCGAAGAAGCATTTGTTTTTCCATCTTCGTCAGTTTGTATTGATCTTCCATTCCAAGTTCACGTTATGTTCTAAATTACTGAACGATATTGCTTGAATGAGTACGTACGGACGTACATTTGTTCTTGCATACATATATAGTCATATTTCAGACAACTGATCCCAATTTTAAACTTCCAGTTCACAGATGCATGGCTTGAAAACGGTTCATGTTTTCATAAGATATATCTGATTCTTATTTTGGATCTTAAGAAACAATTTCCTTTCTATATATAAATATATATAGACAATAAACAGGAGGTCCGTTGATAAAAGCTGCGAGAACCATGAATGGCAATGTTTTTTCTTGTTTATTAGCGTTGGTACAAATTAAATTTAATTGAATCTGATGATGTAGCGCTCTGGTTTTATATGTTCCTTTCTGCTGGTAATTGAATATCTTGTTTCTTATCTTAAAGGACTTAATTATAATTAGCAAACCTGTATTTGCGATTGAAACAAGCTTATTTTTCTTTTAAACTAAATGACGTTGCACAGCTATTCGAAGCTATTCAGAACATAAAGCTGTAACGAATGTCATATAAGTAGCTGACGATATAAGCTTTTAATAGCAGTTCGTTATGGTAATCTAATTTTAAGTTTTATTTAACTTAATGCAGAGTATATATTAGCGCATATCTATTAGGTAAATTGTATCAAATTGAGTTTTCCCGTACATAATCCAAAAAAATTCTGTAATTCATAATATATGTTAATTGATATTATTCTGAGATATTTCAAATAACTAAAAACTGAACAAAAAAAACAGTTATGTAATTGTAATCTTTTAATGGAAGAAAAGAAATATGTAACCTATTATACCGAACATTCCCATTACCACTTTGTTATTAATAAATTAATGTCAATTCCATCGTTATATTTGTCGCAGTTAGTGAAAAGTTTTTTTAAAAGAGTTTTTTCAAGTGTTCCCTTCTTAGTAAATGATTCATAATGAGATCAGAAGTTGTAAAGTTTTTCTCAGGATTTTACTGATGAATAGACAAAGGGACAGTTTGCAATACAAAAGACAAGAGAAGATTGTTGCTACATGTTTATTTATACACATAATTAGTTGCCTAAGTAAGAGTGGACGTATGTAGGTATTTACGTGCAATAGTTACAATTCATTATATATGTGTGACATGGTCAATAGTACTACAAGAAAAAGTGACGTACAACTTATTAGTAAGCAACGAATAATACAGTTGTTGGAAAATAAGAATACAACGCATCAATTCGGATACCTCTGTTGAAAACTTTATTAAAGTATTATTGAACTGACTATATCCATACTACATGAGACTATAAATATACTATCAATATCATTTTACATCTCTTGGAAAGAACTAAAACAAAAACAGACATTTGTTGGAAATCGCGCGTATGAATGACTGTAAATATGTGTGTGCATATACATTAAGGTTATGTATCCAATGTTATGAAAGATTATTATATGTTTCATGAATGGTATGTGAATATATAAATATATATACCTTGTTCAATTGAAAATTGAAGTTGGTTATGGATCTTTTCTGGTGTGTAACAGAGGAAAAACATGATAAAAATAAAAAAAATAATAAGATTAAATTGTAGAGAAAAGTCTTTTTTAGTAACACAAATTTATTTACAAGTATTTGCTGTGATTCTGAAACAGAATCAACATAATTACATCGCCTTGCTATATCATTGGAAACATGCCTTAGATCTTGGAGACGGTGATATAGATAGGTTATAAGAACAGTATGTACAACATATGACTTAGTTTGCCGGTTTAATGTTGTGGGATTATTACAACAATTGATAACGGTTTTCTGTATTTTAAAAAAAATCGATCCTGATGGAACTGGTGCCTTGAAACTAATTTTAATTCTGCGTTTACTATCTTTGAAAAAGTTCGCAATTTTCAATCCTTTAAGATGATTCCATGCTTTCTTATATAGTATAGGTTCTTCGAAAAGAATTCTACGTTCTGAAATATTCACTTAAATAGTCTATCTTGTAGCATTTTTACATAACAAAATTGGAAGGAGCAGGCACTACGCAGACCGATATAGTGTAAAAGTTTGTTATTATGTATTAATGTAGATAAAAGATGGTAGTAACAATATACTTTTAATTAGACCAACGAAAAAAGGGCATGTTTGCACGGTAGCAACCATGTAACCCATCCAGTAATCTGTGTTGCACTTTTTAGATATTTAAATACTAATATTCATTAAAAACTACAACATTTAGATGTAGTTTTTCGTATAAGCTAATTTATTATAATAAAGTATATCAAAAGTAAAAGAAATCTATTACCGTATGATCTGCCGGTACTAAAGCCAAGCTACAAATGGTATACTTATAGCTCATGAGTTGAAACAACCACTTTTATGTATACTTGTTTAATTAATATAGTGTTTATATTATTTAACATTAGGTGTATGTAATAGTTTTACTAAAACCTTCTAATATTGAGGAAAGTATAGTAGTTATTAGACAATACTTAGGTAGTTGTTACTCAGTAGTTGTATTCACATTTAGTATATATCCTCTATGTATAACCCTTCGTAACTTGTATGTGTATTATATACATTTTAGTATAGCTGTAGCTCAAATTTTGTATATGTCAAATTTCTTTCCATCGTACTGTCAAAGGAGCGTATGTTAAAATAATCCATTTCTTCGGTTTTTATAATTCATTTACAATATTTCGAATATCTCTTAGTTCTATATAAGATAAAAATTATCACTGCGGTCCGCTAAGTCGGAATGGTCAATAATATAATGAGAAGTATATTTGAACCTGCTTTAATAGACTTTCTTTACAACTTAAAATTAATTTTCCGTATATTGAATAGTAAAATCAAGCTGTATTAAATGAAAATGTCACTACGTGTGCTAGATCCAAGATAATGAAACATCGATTGCTATATTTGTTTCGTGTTAGAGTAGTTAGACGTACAGTATCTCTAAGTTTCCATATTTTTTTAAATAAAATAAGTTTATGCCTTAATAGAGAATGCTACTTATAATACGTTATATTTTTATCTGTAATTAAAATAGTGTGAAAAGACCGAAACATTTCGGGTTTCGGTTTAAATGCAAGTTAAAAGTCGCATTATTTCTTAGTACGTTGTTCTAAGTACTTTGTTTCTGACTATTGATACTTAGTCGTGATTGAAATCTGAACCTACTAGTGCTTGGTACACAGGAACGTCTTATATCACTCGCAGTAATTCGGTTGTCTCCTTAGCGCACAAGTTTTAATATTTTTGGCTCAACTAGAACTCTAAATTATTCACCATATCGTTCCTTATTTTTATTTATTCACTATAAGCTACATAACTAATTAAATATATTCAAAATTATTATTTCATCTTTTACATTCAAGCATTTAGTCTTCCTTTTTGGTAGTTGAGATTTTGAATGGTTCATGTAAATAAACTTAATATGACAATACACAATATATTCATTAACCGCAAATTCTGAACTTTATTTTGTAATCTATCATTAATCAAAACGTTACGTCCTATTTATATTTATTGTTACATCAATGATTTATACATTCAGGCAATAATTCTCGTTAGTTCCTTCGCCGTAAGAAGAAACTAATGTCACATAACCGGAACATTTTAGTGTTAGACATCAATGCAACTATATTACTCAATCATTATGTAACAACATCTTCAATAAAATCCAGATGAAACGTACAGATGCTTGGTACACACAAAAAAAATGAAGATCTATATATATCTTATTAATGTGTCGTTACCAGTAATTAATCAATCATTTTAGTGTTGTTCAGAACTTTAAAATAGTTAGAAAAAGAACTTAACTTTACGATTGAAACTTTCTACATCTAAAAGTTGGGAAAATTGAACGAAAGATTTATATTTGACAATTTAAAGGTAACAAAAATGTTCAATTGATCAACGTATCTTCGTTACGTAATACTAGGTTACTGCCGTATATAGTTTTGCTGTAGGATAATATTGTATGTTGTGAATATATCTTAGTTACGTATTATAGTTTGTACATTATGTAGATTTATAGATACTAGTACAGAAACAGTATTTCAATAGTACCTTCAAAGCCAATTCAACGTTTGTGTTAGAAGAAAACGACGTACGTCTGCTGCCTGCGTTTTGGGAGTACAAATATTTCGGAGTAAATTATTCAAGGGATGTTGAGTTTCATTTGTTTTAATGCTACAGTAAAATTGCTAATAATTGAAATATTGGTCCTTGTGTATTTTGTTATTCACTGCGTTTAAGAATTTTTTATGCTGAGGATTTGAAGAGGGAACATCAGAATAATGTTTCGTGGGCATTGCGCATCTGAAATAATTACGTTTCTGATTTCTTTAACCACAAATAGACAGTAGAATTTCGCGACTCGCGAAAAATTTATACACTCAAGAAATCACATGGAGTAAATAGATGGCTCTTAGTACTTTGCGAAAACGTATATTTTAACTCACGAAATGCTCGCAAAATTTGGACATTTTGCTTCTATCCACGACTTCTGAGCACTACTCACGAAATTATACCCCTGTTATTCATTCATTCACGAAAATGTTGCCTGAACAAACGGAAAAAATATTCTTCAAAAACTCATCGTTGGATTGTCGTGTCACAGAGAATGTTAGAATATAGTACACTTTTTCCTCCATTAATGACAACAATTTTGCGAACATAGTTTACCATCTGGCAGAAAGATACGAACTACATTATCACAAGGTCATTCACTGTGTGCGTTTGACGGTATTCGCGGTGAAAATCTATGTGAAAATAGTCCAACACGTGAGATATCACTCCACCGTCAATCTCGCTACCGGAAAGAGCAAAGCAAGGTTTCAAATACAGCCTATGAGAGATTATTTCAAAGTTTTCCTGTGTGCTGCTCAACAATCGAACAAATCTGAACCTGACAAATGTGGAACTGGTTTCATCATATGCCGATGAAAATAGAGCTGAATGATTAAGAACGCAATTCATTCATAGTTGTACATGTGCTTATTAAAAATTTGATACTTGTTATTGGAAATGTGTAATAAGTATGTGAAAGAAATGCATTTTTTAAAGGTCTTTACCAACATGCATTAGTACAAAATTTATGTCTAAAGTTTAAAATCACCATTCAATACAATTATTTATTTTTAGATATTCAAGAAATTTACCCTTGTACTCATGAAATTTTACCTTCTACTCACGATTTTTAAAAATTTTATTCGGGAAATCACTCGCGAAATGTAAACACCTTTATCCACGAAATTCTACTGTCTCTAATCTTGAATATAATCCTTATTGGGACTGCTCTGTTGTTATCACTTCTCAACTTACTCATGTAATTTCATATTTTCTTCTAGCTTCAGGTACGATATGTTGCATTAGCTGAGTTAGATTGCACCAAATGTAAAAAAAAAAAAGTACAAAAGCCATGAAGTGATTACAATGGAGCAGCTCAAAATTATGGTAGTTCACTTTATATAAGCCGTTAATAAATGACGTTATTTCATTACTCGTGAATAAGCACTTAACCGATAGCCCAGACTGCGTTACGCATGCAGTATATTGAAGCTCAATGAATTGCAAGGACCTGTGTACTATAGGGAAGCCCATTAATCTTTTTCGAACATCATTCTAAGTTCATGATTAATTTAAAAATAACCATTAATATTAAGGATATGTTGGGAAATACAGTGGGCTTACTGAGTTGTTTTATAACAACCATAACACATAACATATTATTATTTCATTTACGTAGAAGACAGATTCATCTGCGAGTACTATATTTTTGATGTGATAACATGTAGTTGACCAATTGTTATGTCTTTGTAAACCCGTTCTATTTTTGACAAGGTTAAATATTTTTCAAGTACGTATTCCTTAGTTTTTCTTGTCAGCCGAACTTCAGAATCTGACTGGATCGTTGAATTAGTAACTATAGGTTAGGTTGGTTGTAATGGTAGCTAAGTTACTCTAAGTACTCGACTTTTTGTCTTAATGTTAGGGTAAATTTAGGTTATATTAGGTCATTAGAACATCCGGGAGAGTGTCTCAAGTCTATCCTTTTTTTCGACTCAGGTCGACAAGAGAAAATGTGCATAATACCACTATCCTAGCCCTATTAATACCATTATCCATGGGTGTATTTTACTAATTTAATAAGCTATATGTACGTAATATATATTCATCCTTACCTCACGTTCTTCTTCCTTTCAGTACGTAACCTTACGCTGCAGGTTTATTTCTTACGTTGCGTGTGTCAAAAGTTTATTTTACATGTTTTCAGTTACTGACATTGTCACTGACACCGGGAGAATTTCACTGACAATAGGGTTTATTGTCATACGAAGAGTATCCAATACATCAAAACCACACTTTAAGTAATTTGTCAATTTTCACCTCCGTTACCTACAAAATTATGCGCGTCGCTGCTACGATGTATGTAAAAGCTCCATTTTCTTTACTTATTGCACTTCACTTACTCGTGCACATTAACTACGTTTTTTTTTGTCAATTTAGGCCAGTTATATCATGAGAACTGCTTGTCAATCACTAACGCTCTGTTACAGTAGGTTAGGTTAGATTAGATCAGGTCATATTAGGGCGCTATTTGCGTAGTGCATCGCTTACCTACTTCGAGAAAGTTTGCTTAGTTACAGTTGCGTTAGTTTATGTAAGCCGTTAATAAAAAGAACTGTAAACCACGACTCCTGAACAAGTACTTAAGTTTAGAACGTTAAGTTAGTTAAAAAACAATCAGATCCTGAATGCCTTTGTTGGCGATAAAAATCTCCTTTCCGCTCGTTCCATTGTATACTTTTTCGCAATTTTTCACTGGTGTGAGGAAACGGCATCAGCTGTTTTAATTCTCTCAAGCAACTACACAGCAGCGGTCTACTCTTTTACTGGTTACTGTAATATGCAGGCGGGAAATGAGCGGTATAAACGCAGGTACATGGAGTGCACTCTCCTCGCATTAAACATTAGCATATGCTCTTCTCATCCTTTAAATACTATGCAGCATGATCTTGGGAAGACATGCGTCTTATAACACAGTGTGTACCTAACAGTAATAAGTACAAATACAAAAGTCTCAGATAAGTATAAAACAGTAAGAAAAGCACACCAGACTGTTATCAGTTACTAGATGATAAGAACTGTTATTTCACGAAATATCGATATACGGTATCACTTTGTAGAAACCTTCAACATTACATCCATGAATGCACGGATTAATCTACAGTACTGCTTCATTAAAGTTTTTCTACCCAAGAAATATTTAAGAATCTCTCATGGAGATGCGGGTATATTACATGCACCATTGTTTCTATTTTGTTTGCCTTGATGGTACATCGTAACGGTCCTTTTTATTGATATTTAGAGTTAATCAACGCTTACCATATGTTACCGTATCGAATATAGTTCTTCTAGTTTTTTTTACACTACCACTACAAGTTTGATAGCTACATTCTTATAAATTTTCAAATCTCCGAGCTTAAAACTTACTGATCTATTCAATAAAAATTTCGTTATGCTATTTGGAATGGTTGTGTTTCAGAATTTTGATATGGTGATGAATTACCACCACTAAAGAGAAAGCGAATGTTACAATATTATTAAACTGATCATTGGACTGAGAAGGTAAATCTACAATTGAGCGGTGTTCAAACAGATAATTCCTTTACGTCTCTAGTATATTATGATGATGTTCAACTGTACGATTGAAATAAAATATTTGGTATGGATATTAATATGAACATTTGGAAATGATTTAAAGATAAACAGTTTATAATATTAAATATTGAAATTAATTTGAAAGAGAGAGATACTTCCTATTAACCTATTTTATGATTAATGTATTTTAACGAAAAAAGAGCCTGAACAATCAATATGGAAAATAGAACAAAGTATGTATCATTCAATGCATTCATCAAACTTCGTCTTTTGAATTATTCCTTATTCATATGGATTTTGCATAGCATTTATTTGCAATAAATAATTAGATTGTAACTATCTCCTCAGTTTTCTTCGAAGAACTACCAAGCTTAATAATTTGAGCTTCTATTGTCAGTGGTCTACTGAATCCCACTCCTTTTCGTGGTTTTTAGTCTGGCTAGTTTATTGTATTTCGATTGTCTGGCGAGTTCCTTTCAAATAATACTGTGAATGTCTATAATTTTTCCTTGTCTTGCCGTAATTTACGCTACACTGACTTCTCTTTATTTTTGCTAGACTTCCGCGTTGCATTTCTGTCAGAGTTTGATTACACATTTTCGGATTATTGATGTTCGTTTGTTGGTCAGTGACGTATTCTCTTGATTGTTTTCCTTATACAGCGTTTCACGTTGTTTTGTTATTATTCCCGGATTTACATGTTAAATACCTTGCAGTATTTATCACCTTACATAACACATTCGCTAATTAATTTCATGATAGAAATTCGGTACGTTACTTTATTATTCTTTCCTGATTAAAGTTAGTGGGTGCATGTACGGTATACTTATTGAGGTAGTAGGCCTGAAGAAGTGCTTTTATGTAGTCTACGGATAGGACACAGTAGCATGATACACGGGTATCTGTTGCGACGTTTGGATCAACGAGATTATAATGAAATCGATGAGTTTTTAAGTATTCGTCACGTGGGTTTAGAATGTGCTGGATATAATCATCTCAGACGTTATAACATCGCCAATGACATGGTGTCAGTCCTAAAGGATGATTCTGATGTGGTCGTGAGAGCTTTTATGTAGGTTAAGTTTCATCTTGTAATATTTTATTCTAATATAAAGGCTTCTTTTCAGCCTTTTTGTTTTTAACTTGTTATACTAAAGGCCCTGTACACGTTTGGTCACGTATTTTTTAGTCCTTTAACCCAAGAAGTTATGTTTCTGAACTTTTACACCTTCAGATTTTATTGTTTTATTATCTTAACAGCTATGTTTAGATGTGACGAAGATACGGGACTTCCCATATCGGGACAGGCGTAAGTCATAGTATTGTTACCGCCCATGCAATTAGCTTTATCTTTATGTTTAACATGGTGATATATCGCTGTTGATTGGGCATGTTTTGGAAGATAAAATGGAATATCTATGAACTAGAAAAGTAATGTAATTTGGCTTAATTTTTGCAGTATCTTTCTTTAAAATATATGAAGTGCATACCAAATGCATCTGCGGAAATTCTTCAGTGGACTCTGGAAATACTTTTCCTGAGTGAGCATAATCTCATGCCAACAAGAAAGGTTGTTTGTTCAAGTATCCGAAAGCGTTAGGTGATTGTCAATTCGATTTAACCGAGCTATTCGTAATCTGTTCATTCTTATATCGGAATGTACGTGTGTTTTCCAAATGTTTCCAGGTGTTGTCAACATGTATCCATATAGCTTAAGTTGCTTTACAGCCTTACGTGGAACTCAGTTGGCGTAGACTTATGGTAACCTAAGTCTGCGTTACCTGTTCGGGACCACAGGACATGTTTAGGTTTCAGCGACCCTCTGATAGGTGATTAGGTTATCTTCTCTGATTCGTTTCCCAACATCTCGGTTCTTATCAGAGGTGGCGGCTAAAGGATTTTTCATGGTTTGTCATCCGTTTCTTTGTTTTGGGCCTTGTTTTCCGTCGTCGGACGTTGCTTTTGTCCAATACTGCGATAACATATACATGTTTCAGTCTTTGTTGTGTTGTTGCTAAGCCTCCCTCATCCAAAGCTTTATCAGAATTATTCTTTTGTGTTACAAATCTTTATGGTTATACTACCAAGTTTAAGATTTATAATAGATAGCTAATATATTGTTCTAAAATACTAGATATAAGGGTGCTATCGCCCTATATTTTCGCGCGACATGTTTTTTGTTGGTATGGGATTATCGCTTCTCATACTTAATAACTCTCTTGAAACATCGCCTACGTTCAGAAGACAAGAGAATTGAGTGAAAGCTTTAACAATGCATATTGTATTCTTACGATCAACATTAAAAGTAGCTACGTTTAGGCAACATTTTACCTTGAAAAAGAAAAAGTTCAGTAAACGCACTGTATATATTCCTGGATTTATATAACCAAACACAGAAATGAGTTAAACACTATTTTTTTTAGATTACCGATGTAGGAAATTTTCACTAGGTAAAAAATATTTATTCCCCGTGTTAGTAGACATTTGTGTTGTTTTAGTATCTTGTTTAGGGAACATGGGGGGGGGGGGTATTACGAATTTGAATTTTTACTTGTGGCCTTTAATCTATATAACTACATTATTAATTATCATGTACAGGTGACACCAATATATAATATTAGTCTTTCTTTAAACCATAGTCTATTTCTAATTTATCCAGAAGATCCACGTACCATTTACAGTTATTTTTTTTACACACAAAATATTGATTTTCAAGTAATGTCCAGCTCGGCTTTGTTAATATTATTGTTTTTTTAAATGGATTATTATTATTGTTCATTATTACAGTTATCTATAGTGGCTACTGCTAGTGTAACAGTTTCAAGTATTTAAACTGAATATATAGTTCAAGACAAAACAAAACGACCCTGACACCATATGTTTACTATAGGTATTCAAGGTCGTTTAGTTTTGTCCGCGACTATACATATGTATGTATATGTACGAGATTCATCTAGTGAATGGCGAGGCTGATTCTGTAAAGAAGAAAAATATTTTTACTAACTTAATTACAAATCAATCATCTCCTTAAAAATATTTGCCCTGGTGAAGATTACACCGAAAAGGATCGTTATTCCCATTTCAGGAACAGTGTAGAAATCTTTAATTGACTGTGCTCCATTAGTTGCTCCATCACGACCTTCTCGATTTTCGTAAAAATTCCAAAATGGCGACTACGGAGTTTCTTACCTTTAGAAACAGGGGAAATAGTCATATGGACGCAGGTCAGGGGAGTACGAAGGCTATATATAGTACCGCAGAAGTATTCTTTTTTGGTGGAACCTTGTTCACAAAGTGTGTGAATGTTATAGTCTATACACACAAATCCTGAACTCCTCCTGACTCTCATCTTTGTCTGTGTTGCTCTCAGCTCCTAAAACTTTGCACGTAAAAGAATCAAGAAATGAGATGGGTCTTGTCGGACAAATCAGCTGCCGATTTCTGACAATTTTCTGATGACTATCCGTAGTCGCCATTTTGGAACAGTTGACAACATCTAGCATGTCGCGACGGATCAACAACTTGAAGGCAGAGCGAGTAGATGACATTTAACACTGCCTTCAAAAGTGGGAAGAACATATATATGCGTGGTTTATCAAGAGAAACTGTTTTCAATGAGATAAAGTTACTTTGTGATTAAGTTGGTAGTAAATATTTTATTTTTCAGGATCACGTATATAAACAAACGTTGTAAAACTTGAAACTATTTTCACTTGCATTTTTCTTTTGTCTCTGAATTTCCACTTCGTATGAACACAACAATGACAATTTTTAGGCGAAATACTGTAATACAGAAAACTAAGTATGAACGTAAAGCATTATGACAGTTCTGAGTATCTCTCATGATTGCTTTTCACCCCATCAACTTTAAGTTATCCTTAATGTGTTTTTCATCACGGTGATTAGTAAAATTTAGAAAAAAAAATAAGGGCATCTCTGATTGCATATTCTATTGTTTAGGACTCGCCTACACAACCGCCCTTACCACCGGATATGGTAGGGCAAGAGGCAGTGTTCGTACATCTACCACGAGATGTCACCCGAACTTGCAGGCTGGTAAGCCGGCGCCACCTAAGTTCCTGTGTAGCAAGTTTTGTAGGTGGTTCTCGTAGAAAAATAATAATAATATTTTAAAAAGTTGAAAGAAATAAAGCTTCGATCTCGCTTATAGATGAGATCACTGTTGTTTTTATTTTGTTTTCGTTAATTTCATAGATTTTTCTTTATTTCTTATTAAAGCTGTGAGCAACCGCCGCCATTTTAGATTTCTATTCCCGTTGATTTTAGAGGAATTTTAAAGACCCGTCTTGAAGTCATTGAGAAATGGAGTTCCGTTTACAGTTAACTTTTTTCTTAGTGATTATTTGACGAATTGTTGGTGGCAGAATTGCAAATCTCTGTGTAGAGAAAATTATCTAAAGTTACGCATTATGCACAGTTAGTCATTAGTCCTTATGCCGAGATTTCAGAGCTCCATAGTACAGTAGAAACCAACACAGTAGAGGGGAGCATATCAAAAGGTAAACACTCCAGGCTTGTGTTCCTCCTTATAGATGTTCACTTCTGGAGACGCGGTAGATAATTCTGTAATTCAATCCCTTCCAAGTACGTTGCAGCATCGCAGCGACTGCCTACAATATTCTTCGTCACAGCTGTGGTAAATCCTGTGGCACAGAGAGCGACAACGTACGGTCCTGGGCGTAATTTTATAAGAAAAACTCCACAAGGCGTTAGACCAGTTGACCGAGGAGGCCAGGGAAGAAGAGGTGAATCATCGTTAGGCGTACACACAATCCAACGACTGGCGAGGTTAGCGTTAAGATAAGCGCGAACGTCCAAAGTGAAATGTGGAGGGGCTGTGTGACTTGCTTACAGTGTTCATTCCCTTGTAGCATTCCACCTGTTGCAACGAACTGGGAGGCAAAGAACAGCGCCCCTCTAAACCCAACCCTGGGTTCGTCACTGCCTCTCAAAAATTGTGAGTACAAAATTGGCATTTGGTATCCACTATTCAAAGGTACAGTTTTTGCAGTGTAGAGAATATCTGCAACAGTTGATTCCGCAAGAAAAATTACTGGCTTACAGGACTGACGTCTGTCTGGTTACCAGATGTTGACGTATTGGGCGCCTGTAAAGTAGGATACAAAGTTTGAAAGTCTACTGATTTGCTTCCTTCTGCGGTACCTATCTTGATCACTGTACTACAGAGTTCAAAGGTACTGCTGAATCCGTCAATATAAACACTAAGAACAGTTAACTGAAAGAAAGAGACTTAAAGAACTCCACTTCTTACTAGCATAAGACTAGTAAAATTGTTATTCCCATACAAACCAATTAAGTTATGTTGTTTCGTAAGTTGGTGTAGGTTAGTTTACAGCTTTAAATTGTTCTTTTATTTAAAGAGACAGTGTATCAGTATCTGCAAGTAGGCAACCTTTACTGTATCCTCTGATTGTCCTGTTTGAGTAAATCACCGTAATCGTTCGTATCGTAGACTGCATAATTCACGTATTGTATTGGTAAATCTCTGTTTCACTTCCAGATGTTGTTCGAATTCGAAACAATCAAACTTAAAAGGAAATATTTACTTAACAGTTTTATTTGTATTGTAATATGGTTTTGTGTTTATTAGTGATGTTATATAAAATCATTGACAAAATGTAAACAAAAAAAATATGCACATATCAGTCGAAATTCGAACCTAGAAGAGCGTACATTGTAGAGCATAGACTAGCTTTGAAGACCTCACAACTATGGCGGTCTGGCTATCTTAAATGACATTACTGTTGTCACAAAGTAACTGTTTAATATAAGCACTGGAAATATATTCGAATTAATGTTTCTTTCCAGTACATTCATACATAAAACTCCTAAGCACAAAGTCTGAGAGAGTTAATTGAAATTAAAAGTTATGTTATGTTTGAATTCTTTGGAATTTCAACTATCAGTTGTTCGATTTTATTCTTACACGTTAGCGTCTGGAGTTACATTTCTTTAAATTGATTTTTAGGTCTGTATTTTACGGAATCAAAACAGCGAGTTAACAAACTTCCTATCTTGTTTACTGAGTTTAATTTACTTATGATAGTCAATACATACATAGAGAGAGAATATATACGTAGTTTCAAGTTTGGTTTTTTTTTTCGATGAAGAAACGTCACAACGATTACTAGTAATCCGAGTCAATGAATTATTCAAAATTTTCGAGTTAGTGTGGGGAGTCTTAAGAGTGAAATAGTGGGAGGGTGTGTTGGGGCGCCTACATGTGTACTCATTTTCAGCGTGCTTTGCTTTCGACTTGGTCAACAGAGCAATGGGGTTGCGTATTTCTATTGGCTACTGGTCCAAATCTCAAGGAAAGCGCGCCCACGCAAAATTATGAATTCAGTCAGTTTTATTTTCTTCATGACTAAAATCTGTATTTAGAAATTGTGTAGGTTTAATACTCAAGTAAAATGGGTTTTGCCGTACGGATGTAGTTTAAATAATTGAGGTCATTAAATTAATCGGTAAATTGTTGCCAATATATTTATTATATGCGTGCGGCAAAAGGTAAAATATGTTAGAAACTGTATGTTAACTTTTTCTTTTAACCATCATAGTGTATTTTTAATTTCCAAATTATGTGTTTCAAGTAAACAGTTTTTGGTATTCAAGTTTGCCAATATACAGAGTGTTTTTTTATAAGTAATCGTCATAAACTGAGGTGATAAGTTACTCACAGTGAAACAAGAAACATATTTCTTCAAAGAAATGTAAAACCATGCGTAGTTTCGGAGCTTTGTGCGTGCAAAGATGGTACAGGATCGTTACAAATTACGTAATATCTCGAGAAGTAATGACGTAATATCTCCACAAGTAATGACGCAAGACATATCAGTGTAGGGATATCCTGTTGTCTGCTGAAGGATTGAAGAATAAGAATGTCCCTGTTTTGTCTACCGTTCAATATCAATTACCTGTCAATGAAATGTTTACGGTGGGAATCTCCTCTGTACTGCACTCCTTGTCGAATCTCCTCTCTTACGTCATTATTTGCCGAGATGTAACGTCATTTGAAACGATGACACAAAACTTGCATGTCTTTAGCTCTCTGAAGCTACGCGTGCTTTCAACGGTTTTCATGGGAACGTTTTTCACGCTCCACTGTGAATTCAACCCTCAATTTATGATCATTACTTTCAAAACATCCTAATAACGAAGATTTCTTCTGTTCATTTTTAAAATAAAATTTGGGAAAGCCTTCCCACTACTGAATAATGTTACGCAACCAGATTTTTCTTTAGAGAAAGAAAGTACACTTTTCCATCTTGGAAATGAATTTAATTCTGAGAAGACTATATCTAAAGTGAAACAGAGATTACTATGAACCGTGCCACTGCATATAATTAATGTCCTGTAGTGTACGTGTTTCGTAGTGCTTGCCTTTAACATATGAATGGAGTGTGTATGTGATTCGTTTGTGTACAGTTGTTCTCTTTAAAAAAAAACTACATTTTTTGTACAAAAGTAATATTTATGTAATTAGGTGGAATTAATTTGTTCGTTGTAACTAGAAACAAACCTTTTAGATTTCTTAAAAGGAAACTTAGAATTATTTTCTACCTTTTCCCCTTTCCAGTTGTACATTAATAATTTACTAATTAGAATTTAGGCTAATTATTTCATTAGGTTTTTCTTTTTTTTTTTTCAAAATGAAAATGAGGACAGGTATTTATATGGGAAAAGAAAAAAAAAGAATTAAATCTTTTCTTCAAGCATACGGATTACTGGATGGTTTATCATGAATTATAGTGAGGTGATGTACACACAGCGTAAAAGTTTACCAATGAAGAAATGCAAAATGGTGTGGTTTTTATGAAAATTATAATTTATTGTACTGTAGTTATGTTATGCGAATGCAGAAATGGGAATTGCTTGGTATCCATCGTGGACTTTCTTACAGTTTTACCAACTTTATAATTATATACTTTATCAATACACTGGACAAATCATAATTTTTCCTAAAGCTTTTGTTATTTCTTAAAAAAAATATATCTCAAACAATTTACAATTTACATACGACTACAATTACACGTGCTGTTTACTCATTTTTCTACCACATTCATACAAAATTTAACATCTGCCTTATAGTGACATTTATTAATCTTTAGTGCAAGAGATGGGAAAAAATCGTTTTATGTTGTGGACACTTATTTTTCGCGATTCTTGCGTCATTACTAACGTTCGCGCGTTCCTCTATATTTGTACAAAAAATATTTTTCTTTGAAATACCGTTTTTTTACATTCATCAAGAATGTATAAGGGGCTGTCAAATGAAACTCGACAGAATCTCGTTTCTTGCACTGGCTTAGTATTCGCTTTTCTTGGGTAGTGGTAACCTTACAAGTTTCCAGTGCACGCTGGCGTTTCAGGGTCATATTGATGCCAGACAGTCTCGCCCTCTGTCAAAATGGTGTTTTTTCTTGCAATCCTGCATCATTTACTAAACACTGGCACACCATACCCCACGATCGGCTCAACTGCTCTACCAAATACGGTGTATAACGCCATCTGTCTACTGTGTCGTATGGCACCTGTGTGTGTGACCACTGTGAAGAGTATTCATGCCATTACATTTGTTTTCTTTCCGCCAACTTCCATGTGACTGCTCCTTATAATAAAATATTTTCATGTATTAAAGAATCACTAATTTGCAATTAGTAAAAATTAAATTTAAGTTCATTAGATAATTTCATTGTAAAGTTTATGCTTATCATAATATTATAACAAATACTAGACTACAGCGAGTTTATCAAACACTTTTCGTACACATACTGGATATTGGGATTGTTTAATGTTTTTTGCAGTTTCTGAAAATCTGATAGAAACATATATATAATCACAATGAAGAGTCGAGAATTAACATTTCCTTTTTAAAAACAACCGGATTTCATCTTTTAAAACACTAACTATATAAAAATAAATATTTTTTTTTTATAAAAAAAGAGAAAATGTCACATCCTTTAGCATCTAGACTTCTCAGTTAATCACTTGACATATCCACATTTGCAAACATATGAATAGGCAAATATATAATACATGCCTACGCCGTATATCAGAAAAAGAAAAAGCAATTCAACTTTCTGCTTACAAGTTGGTACTTTCATATTAAACTGAAATTTTGTGGGAGCTATAATAAACGTCATAATTCGGTTTGAAGCATTTTACTTTTAAAGAAACGCTCCAAATTAGTAATTAAGAATAAAATACTAGGTCGTCACAGTCGACAGAGGCCTGCATTTTTTAATATTAATTAAAATAACACAGTAATAATATTTTAATATAATTTATCAAATACGACTTATGTTATTATTAAAACGAATTTTTCCTGTCTCTATTTATTCGGAATTGAAACACTTGCCGCCGACGAATGGGACTAGATTTAAAATATCACCAGAATTATATATTTGTCAAGTGTATTGCACATTATATTAAATAGTCTTCTACATTTTAACAAATTCACCCCGTCTTATTTCTTGTAACATAAAAAAATATTGTTTCGACACTTAGAAAAATTCACGGGCAACATGCTGTCTCTTATAGTCTACAAATTTTGTCAACAATTGAATGAATTCATCAAGAACGTACTAATTTATATAATCTATTTTTCAATATCTGATCGAATTCACCAGATATGCTGTCTCTTGCTATTTACAAAGAAACCTACATTTTTCAATGTCGGAATGCATTCACCAGACACATGATACCTCCTATCATTAAAAAAAAATCAATATCTGAACGAATTCACTAACAACATGTTATCTCGTATCATCCACAAAAATTATATTTTTCAACATCTGAAAAAATTCACCAAGAGTGTATCATTTTTATCATTTACGAGTAACTACATTTCATAACATCTGAACGAATTTACTATCTCTTATCATCTACAAAAGAAGCACTTTTTCAGCATTTGAACGAATTCACGAGAAAAATACGATCTTTTTATCATCTACAACAGGTTATTTATATAACATCCGAACGAATTCACCAGGAACACGGTATCGCTTATCATCTACAAAAAAGTATTTTTAGACACTTCAACGAATTCACACCAGAAACATTTTCTGTTATCACCTACAAAAAAAGTATTCTTTAGACATTTCAACGAATTCACCAGAATAATTTTCTGTTATCACATACAAAAAGTAATTTTGTAAACATCTTAACGAATTCACCAGGAACATGCTTTCTTTTATTATCACCTACAAAAAAAATATATTTTTAGACATCTCAACGAATTCACAAAGGAACATACATTTTCTTATCTAAAATAATTGAAATTTAAACAAATACACTTCCTTTTTCTAATAAAAGAAATAATGTTGAAAGATAAATGATACTGAATCGTGCCCATTGAAACATAAACGACGTGATTTCCCTTTTTTTGAAAAAAAGATATAGAAATGTGTGTATAGATATAAATATGCGAAGTACAGGAGATAAATCTTCGAGAATTTCTATAAAAGAAAGAGGACACCGAATTGGAAAAACGGAAAAAAAAGGTAGTTATCATCATCTGGAAGAACAAGAGTATGGAGACAAAGGAAAAGATGAAAATATATTAAAACAGTTGATGATGATGGCCCCTGATGATGGTGGTGGTGATGATGATGATCCACGTGGCGAGTAGGACAAAAGTTAGGCCCTGTTTCATATATCTTTCTTAGACGTGCTGTTGTTATTATTTTCTTTATTATTTGTGACAGTTCTTTGTTTTTACTTCAGTGTATAGTTCGTATATCTTAGTTTTCAGCAAAAGTAGAACAGTTATATAGTGGAGAATTAAAAATTAGCATTTCTTACTTATTGTGTCTTGAAAACAACATGTATGTTTCTAGAAAGCTCGATGCAGTATATTTATATATCTATCATATTGATGAACATGTGGAAACAAAATATTTTGTATCTTTTATACTAACTTTACATAATATGAAAGTAGTAGTGTGTGCGTATTTTTTAACTTGTTTATTAATTGACTAATTTTTTTAGTGTCGGCGAAATAGTAACTAGTACTAGATGATGTTTAGCTAGAGAAAAATAGATAGATGAGAAAATAATTTATGCTTAGTAACTTAAACAAGGTGGATTATTATTAACAATATGATGTATAGTTGATCTAACATGTTAGTGTGTAGTTTATAGAATTTAATATACTTAGAGTAGTATGTGCTGTGTTCTCCTTTCTTTATCTACAGTGTAAGAAAAGTATTAGCGATATGTTTTCGTAGTAAGAGACAAATTTTTACAGTTTACTATAATTGCCAAAGGTAGTTTTTGAGTACTAGCTTATATTGTAGAAGTAGGTTCTTTTTTTTTATACTTTTGTGTGGCTAATTGTAACAACATTTGTGTAATTGTGTTGGTAAAAGTGCTTTAAATGTGTAAAAGTTCATAGTTAATTACTACATTTAGACTAACTGTTTTAACCAGTATTAACACTTTATCAAATATTTCTTCATGGTTTCGTTAGTCAGAAAACATAATTCATTTTCTGTGAGATATAATCTCGTATATATAATAATTATGTCAATTTGTTTCTCGGCAGTTAAGAGGAATAATACGTAATTTTCTCTTGCAATTATTATTTGAAAGTAATTGTCTCGTTTTTCACTCCAAGAACTTTTAATCATTGCTATTGATTATCAAAGAATTTCGTTCAAGCATGAAATAAGACCACAGCACTGTTCATCTAATAAAAAGTAGATGTTCAGTACCTTCAGACAGAGATTTCGTTCACAAATTAAAGAAGACCATATAGGCAAAATTGACTGCTAGTAGCGTGTCCATATTTTCACTTGATTGTGTATTGATTGATATTTAAAATAACTTTTATCTTTCTGGTCCAAATGGAAGATACTTTTCGTGCTTAATATCTGGATAGAAAAAAAGCTACGTACATGGTGGAAAAAATATTCTACATTCTTTTTCATGTTTGCAGCGTTTTTTCATGGTTTATCGTTCAAGATAATTGTACTTTTGTTTCGTCTCAGAAATAGTATTCCTTACGTACCTCAATTCCATACATATCAGTAAGAAAAATAAGGATACGAATTATATTTTTTCCCCCATGAAGAAGGTGAGGTGAATGGATTTGTTTTGGAAAATCTCAATGTCTAACTTGTTATCAACAACAACAACAAAAATCTTGTTGCGTTCACTAAGTTTGAGACGTTTAAGAATCATTGTAGTTGATTGATGGTTTCCTTCATACCATCGAATCTTCGAACGTTAAAATTACATCGATAATGAACGAAATAAAACACTTCACTTCCGTAAACCAGTGGAATTTGCCTACAATAATGACATTTTCTTGTCGCTTCATCGTGCTTGATGAGAGCTTGAAGATCTAGTAATATTTATTGGAAGGGAGGGATACTGTAATAGACTCTGGTACTATAATAGACGGACTTATCGGAACATAGGATTTAAATTTTACATATTTCTTTTTAATTTCCGTTCATAAAAATATATCTTTATTGGAAAGAAACTGTTATAATGATAGTGCATTTCCTTATTGTATTCCGTGATAAAAGTTCATCATTTTAAATAACTAGCAGTATGCTGCTTTGCGCCTTGCCGAAATATTTGCATTACATTTCACGATTTGCTGTTCTTCGGGAATCATACATTTTTAGACTTCATCTGACTAACATTTTAATACCGTGTTGCTCTTCGTTAAGTTCATTGACGTTGCGGGTTGTTTCACATCAAAGTAATTTGTATATTCGAGAGACCTTTTTTGCTAAAGAATCGACTTTGGAGTTACGAACAAGTTCCTCTTCTGTAGTACTTGCAATCATACGTGATATCACAAAAGCGTTTGACAAACAAGAGCAAATTTTGCTGTTTCTCTGTCGGAGTGATGTGTTGTTGTTTTTTCATTGCTTTTCCACTCAAGGGGGGGAGTTTTTTTTGTTCTTGGATTTAGTTTTCCGGCCTTCTACGGTGTATTCTTTTTCTGCTGCGTAGAAAAAGGAAAAAACAATCTCTTTTTTTGTGTTTGATTTATTACGCGCAGCTTCTAGTACAGCACTGCAAATCTCCGACGTAGACCGACAACTGTAAGTACCTTAGTTCTGTGTGCGTGTGCATAGGTAGACACTGTTTCTTTAGACAAAAAATATAGTCTCGTAGAATCAGTCGTTTGTCCTTTCCCGTCCTCTTAGTTGTTCTTTCTCTTTTTTTTTTGCTTTAATTTTGTTTCTGGCTTTTAGTAGATCAGATTCTGTTTACTTCTTTTTTAATTATTATTTACAGTTTTGGGTAGAAATGTAATAACACCTTGCACAGGGATTATTACACATACATCGCCTTTAAAAGGAACAAAAAATAACATTTATTTTTGTATTTCGCGCGAGCTTCCTGCGCATGCGTCACAAGCATGTCGAGTTTTCTTTCTCTCTATCTCTTTTTTTTTTTGTACGTTAATGCATGCTGCGTCATAGTTGGAAAGTAACTTCTAGTTTATTGCTCGGAAACGTATAAATAAAAAAAATATGCATGTGAGTTCTTTCTTTCCTATATATATAAAATAATACCACTCCCACTCGTCGTCTTGAACACAAATATTTGTTCGTTTGTTTTGATTATTGTTCTGTTCGTGTTCTTCTGCTTCTTGACTTGAATACTAAAATCTCTATCGCAGCTAATAGATATGTCACTCTGAAATTAAAATAACGCGGCTATAACTTATGCGTGTTTTGTGGTGCCTAAAACTTGTCTTTTAACCTTTTGTTTTAAAACTCAAACTGTAAGTACAGTTCGTCATCAATCAAATATACAACAAATATGTTATTTTACAGCAGGAGGAAACGACACAATAAATTTAAACTTCAAATTAAAGCCATCTTAAAAATCATATACTTGCTGTCCCTAAAATCTGACACACTTTAGAAAAATGTGTCTCGTTTTAAATACTAAACTTTAAATATCTTTAAACTTAAAAAGCGATTTGGTACGCGGCTTAATATCAATTTTACTATAATGAATTGGATAAAAGGCGAACTATAACCTCATAATGAATGCTAAATCTGTGTACAAACGTACATTCAGTTCAACCAGCGACGTTTGTTTTCAAAATTAATAATAAATGCAATTCATGGTAATATTGCATAGGGGTTAGGGATGCAGTGCTGTGGTCTTTACAGAAGAGCCTTTTTATTCATCGTATCAACAAACGCGTAAAGTTAACAAAATACAACGTTTAATTCTATTAATTATTAGTGCGTTGTTGATGTAAACGCTTAGTAAATTGAAAAGAACGACAACGCAATGCCATGGTCATTGAACTTTGCTTGCATTCAGGCAAATAAAAGATTATTTATAGTACTTTTTGAAAGAAAACATATATAGGTCAAATCGCTTTTGTCTATGTTTTAGCATTCTTTCTCTGTTTAAACGAATGTAGTTCACTAAAGAGGAAAGCAAACTGAAATGTCTATATTTAAAAAAGAATCAAGGACAAGTCTCGATGTTTATTAGTATTATTAAAAAAAAAACTCTTTTGCTGCTTTCTTCGACAGTATCTAATCGCTCTGCTCTGCGTGTTTCGTTATTCACAGGATTCCCGGGATACAGCTACTTCCCTAACCCCACTGCCGCGGCCACGAGCGCAGCTACGCCGGCAGATCGTGCCAATCCGGCCACCTACTATGACTACGCAACGGCAGCCGCTGCGGCAGCTGCTTCAAGCGCAGCGGCAGCTGCAGCCGCAGCAGCTCAGGTCTCCGTCGCGGCGTCCTCTCGCAACGAACCCAACGCCGCTGTAGTGAACAGCTCACCCTTGCATCGAGACGCTACTGCAACCTACCAGCATAGTCGAACCCCGGCCACTCAAAGTAAGCATGCTTAATGTTACTCACTGCTTGTGTATGTATACTTATTTTTTTTTCTTTTTGTATGTGACGTGTGTGTGTGTATGTATTGAGAAACTCGACTTTTAAGTTTAGCTTAAGCCCGCCTTGTCGTGTAAGCGATAGCCGTGTGCGTCACTTCCGAGTTTCTGTTGGCTGCACAAGGAAGCACGCGGCTAATGCATACATGAAGAGGCGGCCTAATCCAGTAGATTGTTACCTCTACTTTGCTGGTTTGGCGATAATATGGCAACACATATAGCTGAAGTGCGTTATCTTGAAATACTAGGATGTCACAGCATTACGTTTATTTTTTTCTCCTGCTTAAGTGACTATTCACGTACTAACGACGGAATTGCATTAGTCACGCTTTTTGGCCCACGACACATTCCATCTACCAATCTGCTTTCAGTTTGCTTGAACGTTTGTGATTAGCTGGAATTTACATAATCGTGAATAAACATTTGAGCAGCAGAACTCACTCTTGTATTGTAGAGTCGTCATCTCAGGATAATATGGCGTACTTGAACAACGTGTGGTGTCATCTATCGCTGAAACCCGCAAAGTAAGAAGTAATGTCATAATCGGCAAGTTTCTAGAAGAAGAGTTTCTCTATATGGCTGATGTGTTAAGCAACTCTTAGGTCACTGTAAATTGTACAGCCATTACGAGTTTTCCGTCTGCTCGGGTTATAACCATGAAAATATATCATGGGAATAAACATAAATAAGAAATTGATGATTCTATATTGGCTGCTCAGTTTATAGTTGATCTAGCTAGTTCTGATACACCTAACTTTTATTACATTTGTTTGGAAGCCAGTTATGTGGATCGTTATGCATGATACATCTTATTATTTCTCTTACTGTGCTCTTTGCTTGATATTCTTCCATGCTTCTCCTGTGTTTGTGTAATTATTTTTTGTTATTGTTTTTAAAGTTCTTTATGTTTCGTCTACAAACTAACTTTTCACTTTTTTTTATTATATGAATAATACCCCAAAATTAATTTATGTTTCTAACGCAGTATTATTTTAACCCCTCTCATTTCTTTTTTTTGTCGAGGAGAAACATGCACATTTAATGAATATACTTAAAATATAATTGGAGGGAGTTAGAAATAGTTGCAAGATATCCGAATATGTAATTACCAGACTCTGGCAGTGATCATTACAAATAGCCTATACTTGAGCAAAAACACAATTAGTCAAAGAATTAAAAAAAAAATACGGTTCATAGGAAGGATATCATCACTGAAGACAGTACACCGTAAGGAAAAAGAAATTCAGTGTTCTGTAGAAGATTCAACTTTATAAAGGAAATAGAAATCATTTAGTACGATGACTACCTTTCAAGGACATTTCAGTAAGTCCCTTCTTTGTGCGAGCCACACGTGAAAAGCCTGTGATGATCAGTTCTGGTGAATCTTGTCCTTGGGATTTCTTTCTCTCATGTTTGCTTCCAGGGAAACTTTCATTACAACAACATTGAAAGGGAGGCGTTTGCCGTCTAGCTTTGTAGCCTTGTGAAATGCTCCTTTCTCTCTTTGAGCTAGCAAATCTTGGAAACGATCACTCTAGAACGCTCCGTTCGTTGTAAGCAAGGATATAACGAATACCACCGATGTTGAGAACGGTAATGAGAACATTAGCAGTGTAACCATCTTCCGAAACATGTTCCTAGTTTCACTGGTTACTATAGAATTCTTTTTCCGTCGAACCTTCCTCATGCTTACGTCGCAACTCAGCGGTCGCTCTCGCTGCCATCACGTTTCCACTTTCCCCTCACTCACCTCACAAGTTCGCTTGCTCCCCTCCATGATTTGACCTTATCCTTATCATCGCAGTGACCTTGGGGTGGCCGAGAAGTAGCTATCTGTGCGCGTGGTCACGTTTTTAACTTTACCCCAAACTGTAGGTCCCGTCTCTAGAAGCTCAATAGCTCGTTTACAGAGTTAATAACAATTCAATCAATCCCGCGTTTGCAAATTATCTGTCATCGTCACGTCTTTGCTTTGCCTTCATCCGTTCGTCTTCAGTATCCCTTCACTTTCTTTCTTTGTCACTTTTCAACTTTGCCGTCACCCTCACTTTCGTCCTGCTGCTGGCCTTTATTGAAAACGGAACGAAGAATTTGAATTTAAATTTATTTATGGCATTTAGGCATCTATGGCTCAGGCCAACGAAATGAATCAGTAGATCTTAATTTCATTATACGGATCTGACATTCACTGATCTTCTTTACTCGTACTTAGAACATTCAACCATGAGCTTACCCTTACATCATCTTCCAGATATCAACACATGCTTTTTTATCACAGTAAAACGGTAATAATAAATGGAAAATTCACAGAGAAAAATATGCTCTACTTTCACATTCATCTTTTGCTACTATGCAGCTGCTATTAATACTAATATCTTGACCAATTGTTACAAATTTTATACCGGGATTTACTCTACTACACTCATTTTACCTTTTGTGAAGAACTGTAGTATTAATTTAAGCATAACTTTATCTACATTTATGGTCTATAGTGGCATATACTGACTTATCCCACTTCATGATCTGTGGAATACTACCTCTCTCTCTGGACAAAGAGTTGTGGATATTAGCAGCCACTCCCTCTGCTCTAGAAACCTTCTCGCCATTCGACTGGTAGAACTTAAGAAACCCCTGGAAAACTTCATTAGGAATGGGTTAGCTAGAATTGGAACCTGCATCACTTTCTTAGTATCAATCCGAAGAGTGGAATTCTTGAACACTTTTTCTAGTGGCATTCTAGAGTTTAGGATTCTTACACCATGCACCGCTTCCTGAATGCAATTCCGCAGTTTTAAGATACACAGCCTGCACCACTTCCCCAGTGCCAGTCCGAAGTTTATATTTGCACCGTTTCCCTAGTGCTAATACGGAGTTTAGTATTCTTGAACTTGATCCATTTCCCAGTGTTGATACGAGCTTAAAACTCTTGAACTTCCACCGCATACTCAGTGTCAATTCAGAGTTTGGATTCTTTGAATCTACGCCATTTCCTTAGTGCTATTGCGTTTCTTTTTTTTTTTTTTTTTTGTCTTTTTTACGATTCTTGAACCTGAGCCATTTCCTTAGTGCCAATCCGGAGTTTAGAATCTGAAACTTGCACTTTTTTCCCACTGCCGATTCGAAGTTTCTTAATTTTGAACCTGCACAGTATCCCCAGTGCTATTGCGGAGTTTAGGATTCTTGAACTGGCATCAATTCCTCAGTGCCAGTTCGAAGTTTGGATTGTTGAACCTGCGCCATTTCCCCAGTGCTATTGCGTTTTTTTACGATTCTTGAACCTGAGCCATTTCTCTAGTGCCAATCCGAGTTTAGAATTCTGTAACTTGCACTTTTTCCCCACTGCCAATTCGAAGTTTCTTAATTTTGAACCTGCACCATTTCCCCAGTGCTATTGCGAAGCTTAGGATTGTTGAACTGGCACCACTTCCTCAGTGCCTATTCGAAGTTTGGATTGTTGAACCTCCGCCATTTCCCCAGTGCTATTGCGTTTTTTTACGATTCTTGAACCTGAGCCAATCCGGAGTTTAGAATTCTGAAACTTGCACTTTTTCCCCACTGCCGATTCGAAGTTTCCTAATTTTGAACCTGCACCGCCTTCCCAGTGCCAATCCGAAGTTTAAGGTTCTTGCAAGTGAATCACAACGCATTGTGTGACGTATTCTGAAAACAAATTCATGAAAATAACAGAGAAATTAAATGATGGATGCGCCACTCATTTTTTATGTCCATCGATCTCACTCAGATCTTTTTATTGTGGTGAACTTGGTTAGTTAGCGGAAACACGTGAAATTAAGTCCAATGGAGATCGTAATCGCATTCTTTTCATCATTTGTCTGCTTTCGTGTCTAAACGTATCACGTTAGCGTTTTCATTCATAACTAGTTTTCTGAGTACCTAACGTGATGGCTCTGAATTAAAATTAATTGGACTAAAAGTTCTGGCTTGGAAAAAATTACATGGAAAATTACTGGGGAAAGTGGATAGAAAAAAAAAATGTTACCAAGGGCGAGAAGAGATTAGGGAGATGCGAGAAGTAACTGCAGTAGTACCAGCCACTGAGTGGTAGTGTCAATGTCAAAAAGTTTCTTGGGACGTCCAAGAGTAACTTTTTTCTACTTAATTTCTTTGTATCAAGATCCAGGGGAAGAGGTTAATAACATTTTTATTATTGGGAACAACGAAAGACGCTAGTTCTATGATCTTGACTGTCTGTTAAAATACTTATTCGTTTTATTTTAATTTATTTGTAAGGAAACTAAACCACTCGACTTCCGTTTATTCAAGAGGTTAGCACGTTTGCTTCATGTGCGTGTGATCACTAGTTCTAGTCCCGTGGGGGTTCTATTAACGGAATTGTTCGGATCCCATTTTACTAAACACTTGTAGGTCCCGTCGTTAGATGTTCACCAGCTGGTTTAGAATGTTGGTGACAATTTAACCAACGTGTATTAATTCCGACCACGATGTGTTCGATTTTTTATCGACTAAATTGCGACTAAGACCACAAATGTTTATATCAGGGATGGCCAAATCTAGATAAAAAATTATCCAGATATCCTATAGTTATTCATTCGGATAACGATAAAAAAATCAAATAGCTGTTATTCGTATGTTAGTGATGAGATTGTATCCGCCATTATTCAGGTTGTATTCCGATATCCAAATTATCCAATTTTTGTAAAACGGATATCTGATACGTCTTCGCGCAGAGTTACGCGTCTCTTCTTTGTCAATCTTCGATCGGAAAGAACGTTCAAACATATTGTTATTTCCTACTTTAATATCGAGGAATATTAGAAATATGTTAGTTCCTTTATTTAACAGTAATACAATAAACGTAAATAAATCAACATGAATTCAGTGAAGCAGCGCTGTGAAGTTGAAACCTGACAATGAACCGTAAAAGAAGTCTTTGGCATGTTTCCGCAACCAACAAAAAGTTTTGCGCTTACCTCAAATTACAGACTGTCTAAAAGCAGACTAGAACCTAACAATCGAATTGAGAGATACTTAGTTTTTAAAAAATCTGCTATAGATTTGTGCTGTTTTTTTTTTGCCAGCAATGAAAAATTTGCGCTCGATCCTAACTCAAGGTATAGCCAAATTAAACTCGGGTCCTAATGCATAGCTAGTATATGATACGTATTGAAACTTATACACGTTAGTGTCCTTCATCCCCCTATAAAAATGTTTGAGGGTGGATCTCCGCTCTCGGCTCACCCACAAGAGGCGTATTACACCTCGCACTTCCACGACAAACCAAATCTGCAAGCGTCTCGCCATTGTATTGGCTGCCACTCAACTGAGTGTACAAGCAAAGTTGTCGAAGCTCGCCACGCGTTTATGGCGGCATTTGCTGCACCTCGGGATAAACACTTTCCTCCTACTTCGTGCATTTACAGAATGTTTGTTCTAACCTTTTTTTCGTATCCACCTACTTACAGCAATAGTATTTGTTAGAACCTAAGCGCATTACATCTATAGTTTAAAACAGTTTTGAAGGTCTTGGTGCGCCATTGCCCTTAATTTCTATTGTTGTGTTACCTCATACTTATATTCAGATTTTGCCCTTCTTAATTTATTAATTTTTATTACGATAAAAAAAAACTCATTGCACGAAAAGGGAAAGTTTACAAGAATCTATAATTCTGCTCCAAACAACTCCTTGCTGCAACGATTTCGCTCATCGGCCATTTTAATTTAATTTCAGAGAATATTCATTCCACAAATGCGTTTGAGCCAGAAATACTAAATATATATATATATCCTACAACTTTACTTGTATTACAGATATTTTTATTTTGAACACTAGAAAAGATATGAATCCATTTGTCTACATCACTACCCTCACATCTTGAACTTTCAGCTAGGATTTTTTACATTCACAAAATTCCTCATGTGGTTGATCAACATCTTTATGATCCTGAATTTCGAACACTCCAACAGTTGCTTAAAATCTACAAATCTTACTTCCTGATTTCCTAGAGAAAAATTTAACAACCGTAAACGTTTATTGTTTTCACTCAAATGATAATTTTTGTTCAAATATGTCAACAAATTCAATAAGAAATTAAATTGTTCGCGGTCCTTTTAAAATGACTATGGCAGGAAAGTAATGAAATAAAAACATAAGACAAATTTAAAGTAAACAAAACGTAAAACTTACTATAAAATCGTAAGACCTGGCAACCCTAGTTTACTCACTCCCTGTGATTACATCACTTACGGGTTTATTCGATGAGACGGACGTTAGGGGGAGCGCCAGTTGTATGCAAGAAAACGCGAAGGCTTTTGTGGATGGTACTGGAAGAACATAAACGAACAAACTTACCTTAAGCATACTTATGAATAATAAATTATATACGTAAAGGGAAGTGTATGAGAAAATTACTTCGTTTTATTTTTGAGGGAGTTTATTTTCACGGCTTTTTTTTTTAATACACGTTATAGTTCTATCGTTTCCACCGTTCTTTAATTTAACAAATTAGTCCAAGTTACTCAAACAATATTTACTGAACCAAACAACATTATCTGACTCCCTCCCCATAGATGCTTTCAACACAGCAACAAATATAAACAAACCGGAGTACTGTTAATCAACGTAAATAACGTTCGCTGCTATGTTGTTGTTTTTTTTTGTGTGTGTGTATGTAATAAAAAAAAACGAAAGACGAAAACAGTATTCCATACCGTTAATGAAACGCATACTTGATTAAAAATATTTTACTTGTAAACGAAAGAGATATGGAATTGTGTTATTGTTTATGGACGATTACATTAGCAAAAATTGTTTGATATTTTGAATTTAAAAAAATATAAACTTTTAATGTTTATATTTTTCACCCTAATATTTAATCACAAATAAATATTGTTTTAATACAAATAACATTAATGCTGTGGCACTGAAATTCTGTTATGGATTTATGATGTTCCGATAATAGGAAATAAAATGGAAAATAAAAGACCTCAAATTTTGACTGATGCCTTACAACGTTTCTATTTGCTGCAGAAAATGATGTGTTATTCCTTTTTCCTGACTGCAATTAATAGAGCACAAAAATAACTTTACACTATCAACATAAAATTTAAAGTTAGTTTCGTCTGTTATTTTAAAGTTTTTTTTTCTGTATTTTGTCTACACTTTATTCGCAAAGACATCGAATAATACACACATCGTTTTTGTATATATATATGTAAAAGAATTCTTGTTGTTTTCATATACATATTTACACCTTATGTGTTCGTGTTCATCCATCTTACTTACATAAAGAAAGCGAAATGAATTTGATGAAGTTTCACTAGTTCAACATTTTTTTTTTTTGAAAATTGGGACAACATAATTTTCCTGTTTTCAATGTACACTTCTGGACTAGTGACATCTATCCGAAGTTCGCTTCATGTCTTACGGACTGACATCTCTCGTGATAACATTGATACAAGTTTTCAAGGTTACAATTCATAGGATGTGCGCGCAGCGTTACTGCGCATGCGGAATGAACTGTTCCAATAGACATGTATGAAGCTAATCGCAAGCGTTATTGTCTTATGCGAGGCGGGGCTGTGGTAACATGTGCCATGATAATGTAGAATGCCTCGAAAGTGACAACAACGCGTATGGGGGCAATTAACCTAATTTGAACGAGGCATTGTCTCGAGATCATGGATTCTCTTTTCGTGATATCGCGGTAATAATGGGTCCAAGTATCTTTACAGTGTACAACTGTTGATAATAATGATCCTGTGAAGGCCACTGAAACAAGAGAAAATCAGCATATTCTCAGAATGGCCGTTGCGGATCGGATGGCGTTTTCTACAAATTGAATCACTATGAGACCCTGCGTCAGAATGCAGTGTTTTCCTTAACCATCTACTGTAGAGTGGCTTCAACGTGAGGCGTTCTAGAACTCATTGGAAGACAGGGTGGAACTCTGCAATCTTCTTCTCACACGACAACTGTTTCTCCCTCGATACCAGTGATGGAAACAGGAGGAGTCCCGATGAAGTCTGCTGACAAGTTTACTTGTCGTCAACAGTGCTCGAAGTGGGTAAAAATGGTAAGGATACACTTGCACCTTGTGCCGGCGAGTGCCCATTGAAAGTAAATGCAATCAGCTCCCATTAATTAAAAGGCAGGGGTACGGCGTGCCCCCTACTTCGAGCAGTGGTCGTCAACATACAGGACCAACCTCAGGCACTATGGTATGGCCACAAGCGTAGTGACGGAGAACGTTTACTTCAGAATAGTGAACGAACCCACTGCGCTGGCGTTTATGAATGGTTTGAGGGAGCTCGTTTTTTTACACGATAAGGCTATTTACCGTACCGCAACTGCAGCGCATCATACTCTTCGAAATACGAATGTTACTCTGGCCGGCAAGATTAACAGACCTTTCGTGCACCGAGTATATGTGTGGAACGTGTCTGTACGCCAGTTTTTAGCTTGTACGCAACCAGTAACGGATATGTCTAATCTGACCATCTAGGTGCACCAGGAGTGAAACATCTTCCCACCGGGTGACATCTACGATGAGACGGATGCGCGTGTAAATGTCTGCACTCAATTTTGACATAGCGCTGAGTGTGCAACATGTAAATTAAGACCTTGTAACTTGTATCGATGTAATCCGTCATGCTACGTCTTGATACTGAGCTTTCATTTTCCGTCAGCTTCACTTAATTGACCAAACCTCGTATAAACATATTAAAAATGTCAAACTTATGAAGGGTACAATTGTGTTAGGAAATTTGCCTTGATGTGTCCATATGTGTTTGTTTGTGTGTGTGTGTCTTTCTCAGTATGTGTGTGTGGAAGTACTGTATTGATATGGAGATTAATTTACCTTATATACTGGGAGTGGGGATGTGGAATGTACAGTTGAGGGCCTAAAAAGGACTATTCTGTGTGCATTGGGGGTCATCGAACAGGGTGTTTCTAAATAATGTTGGCTCTTTTATCATTCTCGTTTTCAGTAATTGCCTTTAACGTGTATTACTTCTTTTTAATAAATTGCTTAGCAATTTCTCTCAATTCAGTTCAGTTCTTAGTCATCTTTGATGAATATTGTAGTGATTTAAATGGATTTTCTGTAAACTTAAATCTTTCTAAAGAAAATTAATACGCAAATAGAATGGTATTACTGCCTATTAAAATGCAACAAATAAGAATTTTATGAAGTAGTTTCGGCACGTAGCAACAATACTTTATATGGCCCAGGGTTCTGTGGGGCGGGTTAGGGGATTCGGTATTAAATGTACACACATATTCATAGAAAATGAACAATGGAAAATTTGGCAACACAGCACTAATGCACGTAACAGACTCACCATATGGGACTTTAAATCTATAGTGATTATTAAGTATTGCCATGATCTGCAATTTATTGTACTAAAAAGTACCCATTGGTCATTTTCTGTGCATGGCAGTGCTCATGTTACATAATTACTCCTAAAATAGTTGTAGTTTTACATAGAAATCGTAATATCAGGCTTTCGATCACCCATAATTTGTTCCTGCTATTTTGCATAATGAGGTTTTAATGTTTAATTTAATGTTGCCAATTAGTGTTCATAAAATTATAATAGATATATATTTGTCTAGCTTTAATAGTTAAAAACTTTAATACTATCCTTTGCATGTTTTCACTTCGTATATTTTTTTAGCTTTCGTGAAAATCAGTATGAATTAAAAAAATATCTTCCGATGTGACAGTTACTCTTCTCTTTATAATTATTAGCTTTGATGAAAATAAACATAAATTAGAAAGAAGTATCTCCAAATGTGACATTTACTGTAATACTCTTTAATGCTGTGATAGCCATACATTATGAAAGTTTCATCCCCATTAAAAATTAGAATGTGGTTCATTTTTTTGTCCACAACTGTACATACCTCTTTCTAAGTACATGTATATGAATATCCATAATTTCTGTAACCAATCCTTTTTTATCCTTGTAAGTATAGAAACCTTAATTGTATTATTAACTGTCTTGTTTGACGCCACTAATCCATTGTTGCTTTTTTTTCTCTCTCCTCTCTTTTTTTTTTATTTATAGTCGATATAACGAATGGCCAGCTAACACCAAACAACAATACTCCTCTCCTTACGCAGGCATTGTCAGGTGAGTGATTGTTAAATGTTTCTTCTTTCATTCATTTTTTAATCCTTTTAGTTAGAGTCAGTTGTTATTTTTGTCCCCTACTATTTAAACTATTCAATCATATATAAATCAATGTATTTGTGTCAATGTATTAAACCTGTATTTGGTAGTGTGTAAATGTGAGTGTGTGTGTGTGAGTCTGGCCTTTCATCATTTGTCCTATTGTTGTATTAGGTCAATTTAAGGATTTTAAAGGTGTATCAAAAAGTTCCCGGACTATTTCTGTAGCGCGCCAATAGATGGAAGCACAGGGTTGCGCTCGCAGCGAGAGCGATTTGTAATCTTGATAGACAGTATGTCAAATGACATCGCGTGAAATTTTGCAACGTGAAATTTTCCGTTAAACTGGGTAAATCGACCACAGAGACATAAAACCTGCTCCGCCATGCCGCTTTGTCTCAGGATCGAACCCGTAGACTGTGATGATTCTCAACGTGAAGGATGGCTCATTCGCCATCACCACTATAACAACTCCCGATGTTAACACAACGATGTCTTGGCACCATCCCTTATCAAGAATGCAGCTCACTTTCGCTGCAGACGCAATCTTGTGCTGCCATCTGTTGCTGCGGTACAGAGCTAGTCCGACATTTTTTTTATATAGCTTTGTATTTAAGACATGACATCACAGATCTTCGTTGCCATAACGACCGCCAACATTTTGTCTAAACCGTGGGAGGCAACCGTGTTGGGAGTTGGTACTCAAAGTAATAACCTGAAAGTTCTTCTGGGTTGTTTAAATGATTTGATAATGCGCCTATAATCGTCATCGGAGGGAAGAATTCTGTTTAGTGATTCGTGGATTAGCTATTCTTTCTCAACGGAACATGTGCGTCGCTTACCGTTTCTTTTACGGACAGTCATAACATTTCAGTAATTCGTGGATTAGCTATTCTTTCTCAACGGAACATGTGCGTCACTTACCGTGTTTTTTATGAACAGTCATAACATTTAAGTGATTCATGGATTAGCTTATT
>JAGDQP010004336.1:8639-42565 GCA_022664845.1 Lepisma saccharinum
ACTTAATTTAATTTCTTTGAGTCACCTTTAAACAGAATCATGGAAGTAAAACTAAGGACCTTACTAGTATAGTAGAAGTTTGAACATCTTTATCTTCTTTCAGTTCTAAATACGAGTTTTTTATTTGTTATTTTGTCTAATAATTAATCGATAACTATTTTGGATTTCGCGAAGGGAAAGCGAAACAAAATACAAGCAAGCAGACCCTAATGCGAGGGCAGAAGGAGGGGGGGGGGGAAGTTGCAAGAACGAGCGTGAATAGATTCAGATCACCACCAAGTACGAATAGTAATAAGTAAGAACGACTATGGAATTAGCAATGAAAGCAACAACAAGTTGAAAAGTAGTAACAGTGATCAGAATTAGTGGGAGCTGTACTAAAAGTGATAAGGTTTGACGCGAAAAGTAGTAAGAGCGATAACAATGAGCTGATAATGAATAAGAGTAGCATTGAGTAACGTAAAATTTACTAAGAGTGGCAACAATTAGCTTCAAGTTTAGTAAACTTATCCCAGAATTAACACGAAAAGATGTACGAGAAACAAGAACTTAACCAATCGAGATAGATAATACAACCGATTACAACAAGAACATGTTTTCAAGAATATTCTTGTTCATTTTACTATTTGTCTAAAATAAGTTAATTTCCAGCATTTTTACTAGGGCCTACGTATCCGCGGCATACAGTATGTCGCCATCTAATTATTTGATAAAAAGCATATCTGTTTATCAGAGATAAAAAGAAAGAAATCTATTGGTTTTCTCTCTATTACTGAATGAAGATGTTCGAATATCTCTGAAAATATACCTGAAATGATAATGAAATAATAATATGAATTAATTAATGTTGAAAGGTATATCTATTATTCATTATATATAGCAGAAAGAGAACAAAAAGGAAGGCTGAGGATTGGAGATCAACTATTGTATGCGTGAGTAGTTTTATACTTTTTTAAAAATAGAATATTTTATGCTGTGTCTTACTTCTCCCCTCTCTCCCCTTCCTTTCTCGTTTTTTGATTCGTATTTTAATTTCTTTTCTACCCTTAGCAGCACTTTCTTGCGTGTCTGATTCCAGTTCCTCCCCTGCTATAAGTCTTGAATCCCCATTACTCTTTCTTTTCTTGTTTTTTTCTTCCACTTCTTTCTTCTTCTTTTTTTTTTGGTAAGTCGAGACCTCCTCCTTCCTTTCTTCCTTCCAGTCCTCGGCGATGTTTCTGGGGGTCTGCTTGAATTCTCAGCACTTTTCCTAACTTCTTTTACTCGCAGGTTTCCTGCGTAGCTTTTGAAAAGATGGGGAGAGGAGGGGGACTGCTTCCTTGTTGGCTGGGCTAAAGAGGCATGCAGTGCACCACGGCTCAGCTAGACAAACGCTCTGTAGTCCCAAGATATGTTATGCACACGTATTAATTAATCATGCTTTTCTCTAAGTACATGGAATGCATATTTTATTATTCTCACATTTTCTTTTCGCTTTTATTTCATTTTTTAATGTTTGCTCTTTGCTGGCAATTATTATTATTATTATTATTAATGTTCTTCAATTGCAGACATATTCTACCAACCAACTGGCTATCTATTTATTAATCTAATGTGTATATAAAGCTCAAATTTCTGTTTTGTCGTTCTTTCTGTCTGTCTGTCATTCTAAACTTCTCATGTTTTGACCAGAAAAAGACAGCAGATTTTGTCTGATCCCTGTTGTTTTTTTCTTTCCGTAAAGTTATGTTGACTTCCGCCTATCTTCTTATGTACGCTTAGCATATCACTAGTCTTGGATTGAGTTACAAACCTGGAAGGGTATCTTTATTATACTACTAGCAAGAGATTCCGCCAGGATTTTCAGTTCGGGGAATGTAAAGTCAGAATTGGGAGGATGTAAGTGCAGTTTTGTACGGTTTCTATCGATTTTTGACCGTAAAAAAAAATTAAATTGGAGGGTGCTCTCGAGGATTTGGGGGTGACACCCCCCACAAGGGCGGTCTTGAGGAATCACTGCTACCAGCCATTTTTAACTCAGGGTCGGGCTTATGAACTAATCCTGTCCAGCTTTCTTCCTCTTCTTCTTTAATAATCGATATACAGTTTCTCATAAGCAATGTCTTAACCGGTTTTATTTCTTCTCCTATCAGTTGCTCATATTTAGCAATCCTTTCTATACGTTAAACTGTAGGTCCCGTCCTTAGGACGTCATTTTAATCCAATGGAAGGCAATAGCAAAACACCGCCGGCTCACCTTACATAGGGTCCTTCAGGTCAAGATTTGCCTCATAGCCGATAGATAATAGTCAGGTCTAAACGGACCTACATAGTAAAAAAAAAAAAATCATACATAGATTGTGCAAGGTTGCCATATTGGACTGATATTTTTTGTGAACATGTGTGAACATTTTGCGTACAATTTGCCCTGATAGAACTCCATTCTAATCATTTTCTGCATCTAATTTCTTCAATATATAGCGAGAAAATGTACTGTAGTCTATGTAGTTGAGTTAATTATAGCAAAAATGCCATCACGAGAACACCTGGGTTCGATTCCAGTACCAACCAACCAACCATTTTTCTTCTTTGCTAGGCTACCAAAAGCTCTAATTGAACAACCCTTATGTGAAAAAATGTGAACAAATTGTCTAAGGAAGGAGGTGGAAAAAGTATACAAGTGATCAAACGTTGATTTAAAGTTTGCATGAAGTGCATTTTTAGCTATGCACACCCATGTTCATAGAAAGTGTCCAATATGAAATTTTTGTCAGTTCCAAAATTTTCGACAGTATGGGTTCTACTGAAGCAGTATCCTATGGTTGTCCAAAATACGCGATTCGCATATGTTTCGTACATATTCTTTCAGTGTTGGGAAGCTATGCAAATTTGCCGATTTTGCATTTTTCTGTCGGCCGTTTTCCATGAATCTTAGTGTAGGGCTACAGTGCATCTCAGCCACGTAAACATTCATTTTGGTCGATTTTGGTGCAGATACGTCTAATAGAATGGAAGTAATTTGATAAATTGTACATTTTTTAAACACTGATCCACTTCATCAATCACGACGGTTCAGGCGAGCGGTTTTGACCTCGTCTTGCCGAGACCTTTGCAATGACACTTCAACCATCTCTTTACACATTGTGGTTCCTCAGATTCATTTTCTTGGACCCGTACGGACGAAAGGAGTAAGGTGGATTATAATATAACGTCTCTTTATATTTGCTACGCTATCAAGAAAGCTAAAACTTCTATATTTCTATTTATATATGAATGTAGATTTCGACTACAAAATTTTAGTTTAATTTTTTAAATACTCAAGGATTTATACATTGCGTACTTTAGAGATTATCTTAATGGTGTTCGTGAAAGAAATACATTGCCAATTGATTGTCTGAATTCTTTCCATGTTGTAAATGTAAAACTTTATTTTTATATAGGCCAGTCTAGTTACTTTGGACTTCGGCCCTTCACGATTCGCCCTTTAGCCATTAAAATCCACACCCATGCCCCTTCCGGGACTCGAACCCGGGACCTTCGACATCACGGCCACCCGGTCGGCATGTTGTAAATGTATTTTGAAGTAATTTTCGCATTGAGTGCGAGGCAATTTTATTAAACCTTCTTTGTTAATTAGGTCACTAGAGGTCAGACGGTAAGAAAACACATTTCTTGATCCGGTTTAGAAGACGAACTTAATATGCTTAGAATGAAAACTACAATTATTTTAGCAACTGTTGAATTTGTAAAACAGATGAAGATATAAAGCATTTGTTAAACCATTAAATAAATTAAGATTAACAAGATTTTACAGTTCTCATTCAGTAAAATAATTTATTTTGGTTACAAAAATAAGATCATTCTTTTTGTCACTAAGATTAAAATACTCGATTTTTTTCCTGTGTGGCTGTTTATCAGAGTATAACAATACTATATGATAAATATCATATCCAAAACGTTAACGTTGGTGAAACTCATATACAGCCCTAACTACACCCACCCCCCACCCCGAAAAAAAAGACAATAATGAAGAAAACTGTGGGGGAAGATGTACTTTATGTTATTTCCATCTGAAGTTCTTGTGCGATCTACATAAACTACACAACTTATTGACTGTGCCATGCTTCCCTCAAGATTCTGTGTCAGGGTAGGACAGTGTGTTCGTTAGCTAGAATATATTTCTGTTGGGAAGATGATAAAAATAGATCTTGTTTTTCTCTTCGGTCGAATGCTTAACATTCAAACTGACTGCTCCGGGGAACGCCAGAAGACGTGCGAAAAGATTCATTGTAAGCAACAGATGTGTGAGTGAGTCTGTGTTTGAGTCGAAGGATAGTACATTAATTTTCTGATTTTTTTTTTTTAACTAAAAGAAGAAACATGTTTAATATATATGCGAAAGGAAAATCAAAGGGAAAGTAATTTACTTGGGTTCTGATTATCATGCCTTCTTTAACATATCGAGCGAAATACCGCTCGAATTGAAAGGAATATTTTATCTTATGAAGGCGGAAAGAGGGATTTTTAACCGACAACGATAAAAAAAATCTTCGCTCGAAAAAAGTTGGGATCTATGGTAGATCTTTTCGATGGGATTGCAATTTTTTAGGTGGATTTCCATCTATTCAGATTTAAAAAATCATCTTTTTAACATGAAAACGACAGAATAAAATGTTGAAAATGTAAAAAGACGCATTTATTCATAACTTGTATGAAAGGAAAGTAATGTCTTTATGAATGAAAAAAAGACCTGACCTCGGTGGGAATTGAACCTGTTAACTTCCGGCCAGCGATCCAACGCTAGCCGCGTACTGCGCCGGCATTAGCCTTGTTTCACTAAGGAAAATCCCTGGCAAAACCCCAATGAAAATGGGCAGCCGCTGCGCAGGAACCTAAGCGCTTCCGAATGGGAAATCAACGCTTTACCAAATGAGTAACCGTCCTTTTAATTCGTTTCTCCTTCTTTCAACATTATGTTCATGTCATACTGCATGCGCTTTAAAATATTTTCTCGAAAATTGCCTTAGTTTTTGTGCATAGAAAGTGTTAAATATGTTTATACCAGAAAATAGGATTAAAAATGCGTATAAGAAGTATTTTTAAATACGTATTGAAAGCATTCATAATTATAAATGTTGAAAATACGTATAAAAATGTTTAAAATGCGTACAAGAACTGCTAAAATGCGTTTAAATAGTGTTAAAATTGCATATAAGTTCACGATTACTTTTCTTTTATATACAGGGTAGTTCTCGAAATCCGTAACGGCCATAACTCAGCTCTTACTGCACAGAAATCTTTGAAACAAAAATGCTGATATCCAAGTGCATGCGCGGAACCACGTTGTGATGCTCTTGAAATCAGGAGCGCCTCAGGAATGCCTCTACGGGGGACAACTTCAAAATTTTAAATAGAAACAATGATTGATTTTGCTTACTTTGAAACAAACATGGCATTTTGAAACAACTTTCAGATGAAACATTTTTAAATATCGTCAGTCACAAGAAATATTTAGTAAGTTAACTGTTGACATACTAATCGGTTGCCAAACGTTACGAGATATTAAACAATATTTCACTTTAAAAAAATAAGCATTTTGCTCACAAGATGTCTCGATAGCATCAAATTTACTTTCTTCGAATTAAACTTAATGAAGTAAAAGCGAGAAAATAAAATGATGCATTCAAATTCCTTAAAATTTCTTAATATTCCATAATTTCTAAAGCTAACTTCTCAGTTCTCTGCAGCAAGCACCAAAATCAAATTATTTTAATCTTATGTTAACACACGATAAGACATCTCCACGGAATATCAGATAAATGAGCTACAAATTAAATTTAACATCTCAACTGGCAATTGCACACAGGATCGGAAGATGTCTTCGAGAAAACAACAATGGATTAACGCCCTCAATCTTACTTTATTCTATAATTATTTACCCAACATTCCTCAAAAGAGACTGACAAATTGATTTGTACTTTTTACTTCTTATCAATTGTATATAACTCAATATAATATTTTTGAAGATATTACCGGGCATATTGTATAGGTAATAAAGCTGAATTTCAGTTCTGTGCAACTACAAATATTGAAAGGTATCTGGATTTAACTAGTTAGTGCTCAAAAACAGCTTTAAACACTCCAGTTCACTTCTAATTGAAAGTTTTAAGCCACTAAATATATTATTATCAAACAAATATATTTCCTGGTTGCTGGCTGGGAGGAGGGTCGTGTCCTGGCTCGGGTCCGGTTCTGGGGATTGATTACTTATACTAAATAAGAACTCTTGCCAAACAATTGTCGAAACACTCTAAGGACGAAGTGTCCCAAGATGGCCTGAAGTCCCGCCTGGTGGCCCTGCGGGCCCAGGTATTCTACTTTATTCATTCACTAACCTCGGAAAAAGTGTTCAAAACTCACCTTGTAAAAAGAGAAACACACCGTAACTTCTCACGTATCTAGAACCAGGGATTCTGCCAGAATTTCATTTTTAGGGAGGTAAGGCCAAAATTTTTGGGGTGCAAATAGTGTTTTGTAGGATTTCTATAGATTTTTAACCGTAAAAATGTTCAAGTTCAAATGCTCAGTAGGAATGTGCTAAAGAATGTTGCGGAGTGACCTCCCCTCAATGTAGGTTCTGGCAGAATCACTGTTGAATATAAAACTAAAGAAAATTTCAGAACCGATAGTACAAAAACAGAAAAAATATTATTTGTTTCTTTTAATTCATGTATACATTTATTGAGTTTAAATATATTAAAAAAAAAAAAAAAAAAGAGTTTTAAAAGTGAAATGTTCCATTATATTACATTATTCAAAAGGGAACAAAATATTCTAGTCTGAACAATTTGAATAGCTGTTTCCACTTTCCACCGCCAGAGCGGCGCGTTAAAATCCCAAATCGCCTGGTATCTCGCTGTCACATCGTCGCTTGAATTTATGGAGCGTTCATTTGCACCGATGTTTAATCTCTGCCGCTGCGATCTAAAATACACGGCACTATCGCACCTCGCTTTTTTGTTTGTTTTTTTGCAACTCCCGCCCCCCTTTCTCTATCCCTCTTTATTCCTCACCGCTCACCTCTTCTTCCCGCTCTGCCAAAATTTTCCCGGCAATACTAGAATCCAACGCCCATTCTATTTTCCTACCGTATAGAAACGTGGAAAAAGGGAGTAAAAAAAATTAATACAGAAAAAAAAGCATATAATTTTTTGATCTGTTTATAGCATTTTTTAAAGCACAATTGTGTGTGTAATATATACTTAACAAAACACAATCGCTTACAGATAAAAATTGCCATAGAAAAGAGAAAGACATAGCAGGGAGTGGGGAGGTCCCATATCGACAACGAAATTTTTTGCTAATCTCTTGTTGGCAATATGACAGCAAGAACAACCAGTCTTTTATTTTATAACTTTTTTTATTATTACTATTCCTGATCATTGTCGTATGCAGCAAGAAAAATTAGTGAAGATATATTATTTTTTGTTTTAAGATAAAAACAATAAACCCTGAAAAAAAAAACTGTTCCTATACGTTGGTTCACTCAACTGCCAAGAGATGTCGCTGATAAAACTACACAAGAAATGGTTTGTGTTACTTGTGAAGAAATATCTTATAATGCATAATTATGAACAATTAAAAAGAAAGTGTGACATTTTTTAAATGATTTCTTTTATTTGAATATGTTCATTTATTATATTGGAAATATTTGATGTAATAGCCAGTGTCCTGCTGGTGATTTTCTTCAGTTTTGTTCTCTTCAGTTTCACTAGGGTGTTCGGGGACAAGTATTTGTATTCTCATCGATGTTATAATCCTGTTGCATATGATTATGAAATATAATAAGAAACTCTCTAAGCGCTGGTTCATCATCTCAAACTTTCAGCTCACAATTTATGTCCATCCTTTCAGTGGGTAATACGCACATCTAAATAAGAAACTGTGCTCTTACTTTTGACAAACTAGTTCTATATTCTAGTTGGGCTATTGTAATATAATTAATTAATTAAATAATATACGAGATAGCTATTAAGAATGACAGGGTATACGTAGGCCTATCCTCAATTCTCCTCTTATTTACTATTTCAAGTCGCATTTTGTTAGTTTTGTATTTTGTAAGCTATTTTAGTAACTAATTACTTCCACTCGTCTAGAAGTAATTAATGGAATCTAAAATCCATGTCCCCGCCTGGATTCGAACCCAGTACCTTGCACATACACTGTAAATAGGCATTACATTAATTACACAATTGCTGTGGAATATTCTGATTGATATGATAAATGAGGCCCATGGGAGCCGCTGCAAAATTAGTTGACCTTTCATCAAAAAATGGATGGCCTATTAATAATTGAAGACTCGTTAATAAGTACCATTTTCTAACTTACGAGAAAAAACAGTTTTTTTTTTAAATTTTTATTTCCATGTATATAAAACAGCACGTTTCATCATTATAAACACCGAATATAAGACCTAAATAATGTGTTTCAACTGTGATTCTTACATATGTTATAGGACTGTAGAAACGCAATCCCCCCCCCCCCCAAATGGCTCTTAGTGTCTTAATCAATTGAAGCTGTTCAAAATAAGTTTATTTGTTATAGCCTAAAACTGGAAGGCCTGTATCAATAATTTAATTCAGAGCTTTTGATTCTCAAAAATATATTTCCACCTATTCTATTGGAATATTAATTTTATTCTATATTTTCGTACCGGAATATGATATTGTGATTTCAGTGACAATATTTTTTTTTTTACATTTATTGAAATTGTTCTGTCTCAGTATTACTAAAAGAGATTTCATCTATTTTACTACTGAAATCAGCGATTCCTCCAAACCATTCAAAACTCCACTTACACCCTCCAAATTTTCACTTTTCACCCCGTCCCTCCGCCAGACTGAAAATCCTGTCGGAATACCTGACTGAAATACAGTACGTGGAGCCCCCACCCCAATCAATTTTTCACAATCTCCTTTTTTCTTTCTTTTTAGTAATAGAAGGACATTAAACAATTGCTAAGCACATTCTTAATAAGGCTGTATAGTACGTATTATTCGGGAGTCCACTAGAACGTTTAGTGGGATATGCGATAAATCCAAAATGACTGACCTGTTAGTGTAACTTTTTAGGAATTTTGTAGCTTTTAATGTAAAAAAATAAAGTGTAAAGTGACCCCCTACGGTTGCGAGGGAGGGTCTGGCGGAATGACTGCATATTATCAACCAATATGGTCTGCAACAATGCGAATATAACGCTACTTGTTATTAATCCCACATCAGAATGAGGGAGAGGGATCAAGAGGACAAAAGGTGATTTACGTGTGTTTTGTGCGTGTTTCATCTCTTGAAATAGATTATGTAGTGTGAACAATAACTGTGGTGAGGTGCGATTAATAATTAACCCTATACGCGTGACTGGGTGTATAGTATAATGAATTGCCATGAAAAGTTAAATGGAATGAGATGAGAAGTTTAATTCAGTATGTTTGCAATTCGCAGCTTTTCTGCCCCTCCCTTTCTCTCTCTCTCTCTCTTTCTCACCATTCGCATAACTTGTTATATAATCCTTCATTCAATACAGGTATAAACGTGGGTTTAACTTTATTCTTTTTTAGAAAACAATATCTGATTCCTTGAAAAGTTGCCAAATCCAAACTTGTGCAAAATATTGTGAATTCTGCAATATGGAATTATAGTTACACAGATAACCCCGTCATTTTCAATTCAGTTGGTTTATTTTCAAGTGAAATATCATGGAAATTTGAGTTCATAACATTTTTAAGTGTAACGTGACGATCATAACGTTAGATGGCAGAGCGGTCGTTCTATATCTCCCATGTACACTTTTTTTTTTCCTAGTACGAAATACCAATGCTACTTCTATAAACGCAGACCAAGAAGTCTCGTAGTTTCAGAGAAGAATTGTTTTAACCAACACTGCGCTACGGATGGTTAAATCTGAATAAAAATATATTCTGATACAGGATGGTTATTTACCTGGATTTAATAAATCTGTAGTAACTAATAAAAAATCGGATGACGGATAAAATTCTAATGGCAGATATACCCGGTTATTATCCACCCATCCGGATATCCTGACATTACGACTTTTTCTAAAAGTTATATCAGATAAACATCATAGTATGTCTTTCGTATAACCGGTATCCGGATTATTTGGCCGTCCCTAGTTTCTAACACTTCCTATGGTTCCTCTCCCCATAAACCTAGTGTGAATCTCTGACGCTAGATGGCAATGTTATCTCATATATCTTCTATGTACAAAATTCATACCTCAATAGAAGCGTGGTTTTCGTTACAGACCAAAGAATCTTCGAACTTAGAAATACTTTACCAATACTTGGGGGAAAAGTACAGACAAAATTCTTATATTCTCATATGTACATTGTTGGGAGACTTCCATTGTTGGTAAAGACAGAATTTAAATAACAAAAGATCGCGTAATTTAGAACTCCGTAAGAGGACAAAAGTGATCTAGTTTGGCCACAAGCAGGGCCGGATTTAATCTTCTAGGCACCCTAGGCCCATGATTCCCAGAACCCTTGCCAATCCACCTTTGCCCTTCCTACCAGAGGCGGCGTTAGGTGAGCGCGGGGCCTAGGGCAATAATGAACCCGCGGGGCCAAAGTACAAGTAAAAATCGCTGAGCGCCAAAATGTTACATCTAAAGCCGATAAAGCAGTAAGCAACTTCCCCCTAAATGCTTCCTCTCACTTCTTCCTTTCATTCCTAACCCTAAATATTACTAAATATTCTCTTTTTTAATGAACAACGGTTTCTTATGAAAAAAAATCCGACATAATTTATTTAAAGAAAGTACAATATATTTTAAAAACTGCATTGCTAATTACAAGTTCTTCTTTATTCATTTCCATTTCACATTACATTTCGCATGGAAACTATACAAACTAGTTTATTTGTAAACTTTTTTTTTACAAATCAACTTTTATATCATTGAGTAAGAAAAATATCAACTCGGAAAGCGGGGCCTGGGGCGGTTGCCCCAGTTGCCACCCCTAAACGCCGCCTCTGCTTCCTACCCTCACACGGTGACAAATGACTCTCCTCCGTCTTCTAGCCATTAATAATAATAACGAGATAATAATTATTTAACTCTGGTAATGTGGTTATTTACAAAATACGTTTCAATAATATTAATACAATAAAATAATTTCATTAAATGCAATGAGCAATTTTAATTAAATTACTTTAGGCTACTTGTTGAAAATATATTAATTACACAAAACAAGAAGGTAATAATATTTTTAATTTATTAATTTGTTAATTTTTTTTTCAATTTATAATGCTATTTTCAATTTTATTATTTAAAATATTGTTATTACATATCGTTCACGGCTTTTATGCAGCTTTAAGAAGAATGCTATCCTCAGCCATGTTTGGATTCTACTTTTCCTAACATAACAAATTGCACATTGCTGTTTCGTGATAGATTTACAATTTCAACAATTACAAACTCTAAAATTTCCTAAATACCTTCATAAAGTTTTTAAGAAGAAAAATCTATAAAAAAAAAAAAAAAAATCTAAAAATTAACAAGTCCAATCACAATACAAAACACTAAAATTTCCTAAATACATTTATAAAGCATTCTAGAGGAAAAAATAAAAATATAACAGTTAGAATACAAAACTTTAAAGTTTTCTAGATATATTTATAAATTTTCGAAGAAAAAAAGAGATCAAAAACTAACAATTGCAATACAAAACACTAAAATTTTCTAAATACGTTTATAAAGTTTAAAAACTCTAAAAATTACAATTACATTACAAAACACAAAGCACACAAGACTCTTATATCATATAAGGACATACAAAAGAATTTTAAAGTGAATTAAAGATTGGTAGTCATCATATTTTCTCCTCGCTATTTAGCATGATTCATCCTCTTTGTCACTTCTCTTTATGTAAGAAAAAAGATATGTAGATTTACAGAACTGAACCTGCTATGTATCTGTTAGTCAGTATATCGGTCCACCCACCAATACGTCCCCCCTAAGAACTAGCAAGTTCACAGTCAAAAAATCTCTAGGAATGGACAATAGCGACACTACAAACTCATTAGCTACGTTGAATACGTGGGCAGCTCTCTGAATTTTAAACACCATCTCCGGGAATATTCACCTCCTGAAGATATAAAGTCAAGCTAGGGAGAAAATGTTTCTTCTGTCATACAAGACACGTTAAGACATTTTAATAATTTGTAAGGTCTTTAAATCCATCTTTGGATCAGACCAGAATAGGGTATGGGAGGATAGCGGCTGGTATCTTAGTTGAGGTACCATTGTGATGTTTGTCTGGTGAAACTGAAGGAAACTAAACCTAAATGTCAGTCAGGATGATTGGCAGCAGGATTCGAACGAACGGTCCATTGCGGACCCGAAAAGACACTTTAGTTTTCCTCATATACAAAAATTAGCGAAAATTATCCCTTCATGCATAGTTAACACAAAGTATCTCTAGCCCATTAGCAGAAGCATAAATAACAGTGACACTCTATAGGTGACATAGACTAAAAAATAAAAAAGTTTTTAAAGACATATTTTCTTAAACAATTCCTACTAAAAAGTAAACATTAATTTTGTTTATGCATGACAAAAAAGAACAACATGGGTCGCTCTCTCATATACAGTCACTTTATAAATTCTTCAGTTAGTGCACCCCATGCTTTTCTTTTTAAAACTCTTGCATAAACAAAATTATTTTTTACTGTTTAGTACGAATTGTTTAAGAAAAGTATGTCTTAAAAAAGTTATTTTATTAATTTTTTACCCTAGTCCTAAAGTATTCTGCAATCAGTGAAACGCCAAATCGTTTGCAGGCTAGTATTTATGCGTTGTCACCGGTCTTACGTCACTGTAGAATTTCATCATGGAGATGGGGAAATGAGTTAAATGAATGTTAGAAGATTTTAGGACACCAGGAACCATTTTAAACTAAAAAAAAAAAGAGTGTAATAATGATTGTTGGTGTGTACAAAGACAAAAATAGGAATAAATAATGTTCCTAATATAAGCTCTAATCTTTGTGGTATTATTTCTTATGTAAATTAACCTAATATTTAATTACCTGAAGTCAGTTATTTATAAGGGGCTCAGGCAGTTCAAAAGTGAGTGTTTGGCGCTCTCTCTTAATAATTTTTCCTTGTAAAGTGCGCCCCTAGGCCCGGGTCTAGTGGGCTTATGCTTAAGTCCGGCCCTGGCCAGAAGTCCTTCCGTGGGTCCTGCAAGCCCTTGGTAAATTTACTTTATTGTTAGAACTGCGAACAAATAAACTTCGACTGAAGCGACAATTAACCAATACCTTGGGAAAGGTACTCACAGCATTCTTATATTCTCCGACGTACATTATTGGAAGTCTTCCATTGTTGCTAAAAGATACAGAATTCAAACATCAATGGAAAGCGTAATTTTGAACAGATAAACTATGAGGCTTTTCATAAAGGACCACTCTACCAATACCTAGGACAATGTACAAACAGAATTTTTATACTTTGAAATTTGCATTGTTGAGAGATTATCATTGTTGGCAAAAGATACAGAATTCAACCAACATAACATCAAAAGAAATACGTAAAAAAAAGTGTAAGATAAGTATTTTTATTTTTATTACCGTTGGATAGAAAAATGAAACCAGAACAAAAATTGCAAAAAATAAATAAATAAACAAGTGCGAAGAATCTTCCTCATATTGTACTTACTGCTACATTTTGTTCTGTTAATACTATTTTTTTCTGAATCTAAGTTCTCCTGCCCTCTATATTCTCTCTGTTTAACCCCCTCATGCGGAGACACTTCTTTCTTGTGAGTTCGTCAGAAGTTTCAGTGTTGCCAGCCTTTTTGTTTGCACAAAACATTCCAAAATTGAATTTTCGTGACTAGAATGGCATTAGTTGATCATTAAGTTGTGAATTATGACACTAGGTGGCGTTATCGTGCGACACCACACCACCACATAACACCGTTCTTTTCTTTTCCTTTCTTTCTTTCTCTCTCTCTTTTTTAAGTGGTTTATTCACTAACTTAAGAGAGAGAGAGAGAGAGAGGTGTGAAGACGACGTACTACCTCATGTATTACCACGAAATGTTGAACAGGTCTGTGTCTCCAAGATTGGAGGAAATGGGATTCTAAATGCTGGAAATAAATGAGTCACCGGTAGATAGCACTAGTATTCATGTTTCGAAAGGACTGAAATTAAAACAAATACAAAATGTTTAAATCTCAGGTGCTGTTATTCCAATTGTGAGTGATTTTTTTTATAGGCAGACTAGCTGATTTTCCGGCCCGTTGGTGCGGGATGAATAAAATATGTTTTCACCCCCATGCCGATGGGGGCTGAACTTGGACTTGTACGGCATCGGGAGTGTTAGTATTCATCTCAGTGACCCCGAAAACTATGGTTTCGACACTAATATCAGTCCTTTTTTAAAAAAAATATTTTTACATATCAACCATTCCCACCCTCACCCCTCCCTAGGCGTGTGTTACCTAAGATAGCCGTTGTTAATGAATTGAAAGTCATGCCAAATTTGACCACTTGGAGGTAGTCAACCCGTCGAACAACACTGTAGTGTGGGTTGCCGCGTGGTTTGCTTTTAAATATTCCATTTTTGTTATCACCGCCATTGGAATTCAATTGACAATTAGATCGGCGATTATCTCCGAAAATAATAATTTTAGAATCAAAGTGATATGATAACTTCCGAGTTCGGCCCAGTGTCTGATCTTGGGCGAAAAATCATTGCAATCGGTGAAGCACTTCTTGCGTGATTCTCACGCAAACATACTCACTTTCAATTTTATGTATGGAGATGATATTTAGTGCTAAGAAAACCTTATCTAACCTTACTTTTGAGTTTCTCAACATCGATTCTATGCACATTCATAACGGGCGGTGGCGAATCGAGGGGCAACGCTTTCCTCGTCTCCTACGTCACTTTAACTGTGCTACCAACCGATGTACAAGGTTTCTGTCGTTTGCTATCTCGATGTGCGGGATTACACATAAACGTAAAATATTTAACAAGCTATCAACCGCATACTTATGGAATTGAAAATATGAACAACACAATACGTTAGGCGTCACAGCGACAATAAAGTGCGTGTGCGGTTGGAAGTTGTTGGTACTTATATTGGACTGTTCGGTACCGAATGTAGCCATTTGTTCAAGCTATCTCGTGCTAGAAGACTACGTGTAGTAGTGTTATTAGTTTGAATGATAGGCCTTGATGATACGTAAAATGGAAGTTCGAAACGGCTGAATATAACTCATAAATTTCAAAGTATGCATAAATTTCGCTTCTTTCAAATTTAAGTTGTGATTTAATTATGCAAAATGTGCATAACAAACCCAGACATCGTGGTGTAATGTTTCCGCTCACGGGTTACGGATTGGCATTGGGGAGATACTAGTGTTCGAGTCCTATGCCCAGATATAGTGATTGAACTTTTCCTGAGTTTCTCTGTTTCACCAGATGAATACCGATACGATTGTTAAGGGAAGTTCCTGGCTGCTACTTTCTCATTTCCCGCCCGCGGAAGTGTTAAGTGAAAGACGTCATTATTCCTACATAGATAGGCGTAGATCATAGCTAGCTGTCTGGTCCATCAGTGCCAGTTAAATTAAAAGAAAAGACTTATAGAACTCAGTTATTCTTATTATAACAGAATATTTAGTTATCTTGTAACGACCTCCAAATTTTAAGTATAGACGGCAGATAAATATATGCTGTTAATTTTATCAATTTCTAATTACCAAGACCAGTTTCATTATAGATATTATCAAAAAATTTACACCGGATAAAAGTTGATAACAAAAATTTTAATCTGTTGGATATTTTTTCTTGATCTTTAATGAGTATATGTGATTTGGGCATTCACTCGATGGAATTAAGAACGTTTCGCAATTACTTATTCAATATGGCCGATACCAAAACTAAATAAACTTTCCCTGCTATACTTCTATACGGTAACTCAGCAGATGAAATAATTATATTTTAAAAAGAACGTGAACGAATTTTTGTTTCAAACTTGAAACAATAACGAATCTACAGTAAAAACATAAAATAATCATGTACAAAGTCTACGTGCAAAGACGGGTGCGTTTTATCGATCCCTGAAAGAAGTATATACTGGTTGGTCATAAATGCAGGAGGTCTTATGCGTGGACCAAGCTGTGACACCAGATAACCACGAACATTGTTGGAAACAAAAGAGTTATCTCTCTCTGTTTCTCTTTAACTCTGTATCTCCCTCCTTTCCCCACAGGAGGAAGATTTGACGGAGATGTTTATGTGTAACAAACCAGTAGTGTCAGTGCGCTGAGAGGCGTGGTAATATATGAGGTGGTCGCTTACATGGTGGATCATGTCGAACCTATTTCCAGCTGTGATTGTACTTGTTGGAGTAATTTTAGTAACCGTAATGTATGGATGGTGGAATACCTGTGTCCTTTGTCCTTAACAACAACCGTCAGAGTGATGTGGGAGGCTCTCTGTGCACACAAAAGCCAAAACTAAAAGTCTAGGATGAAGCAAAATGTACGTGATTTGCCAACTTGTGGGTGGGCCGATTGAGGAGCCAAAAAATGAATTTGGATCGATATTACGTACACATTTTACTAGACGACATCTCTTTTATCTTTGTCTTGTGTCGGTGTTTCAATTTTATTTTGTGCATCTGGGTGTGCAACTTTTTTCTTTAGCTAAATATCTTTATGGTTTTGTTTCAGTTTCATCCTCACTCACAAGAATCATTCCTCCTTATCGCGAACATAAACTTGTACGAGCTTCTAAATACGTGCCTGCTTTAAACGGTAAAAGTATCCGTGATTGGGAATAAGAACCGATCTCGTGAAAATGAGAACATGTGGATAAGAGCTTGTGTCTCTGTGTGTGTTCGTTTGTTTACCGTGATATCTGAAACTTAAAAAAAAGTCAAGGCTTTCCAGGAACTGTACGATGTTGGGGTGGTGTGACGCGTTCGACAACATCAAGATTGCGGCGTAGTTCTTTCTAGATTTTCAGTTGTGCTAATTTAGAACATTATCCTGGAATAATTTGAAAGTATTGATGGGAAGCAATTCTTTGACGTTGTTACGTTATGTTTAATTTTAAGATTAAAATTTATATTGTGTGGTACTGATGTAATTTTCGAGACTCATTTTGTAATTTACAGCAGTGTAGCAAGCAAGGAAATTAAACACCCAGGTGTCTTCTGCATTTATCATTTTAAATCACTCTCTCTCTCTCTCTCTGATCGTGCTAAGAATTGCATACCGATTTATACAGGATAGTGATTTTAATTGTTACATTTGCTTCCTAGAACTTTCTGTTACCGTACGAATAAGTTGGAAGGAACATCTGACATTTAATTCTTATGTTTTCTTTCATAAGAACAATCATGCCCTTTGTTAAAGTCGGTAAGTGCTATGAGAAATTAGGCAGGTTAGAATATAAGAAAAATGTAGAAGAACAACGCATAATAACACTTTTGTTTTCGACTTTAAAATAAGGACGATTCTTGCGTCAAAAAAAGTAATGAACACAAATTAATTTTTAGTCTTTTGTTCCGCCAGAGATTTTGATAGCCCGTTACACCCAACGAGACTTCTTCCAACACCCCTCAATGTGAAAATAAAGCACATAAAAAATAAATACTCTTACACCCACAAAATTTAGAAGTAAAAAACCTCCACACATCCCTAGTTTTGAAATCCTGGCAAAATCCTTGTAACAATACGTTTTCTGATCTTTATTACCACCTGATATTAAAAAAAAAAAACTTAGTAATTTATAATATTGAAATACTGAATTCAGAAGGTTCACTATTAGCACGAAATATTCCATGCTTTTCTTTTCACAAACTTGCTGAAATTTAGCCGAAACAGGGTTTTAGAAAAAGAAGTCATAGTTATTATGTGGAAACTGATAATACCCGATCACTCTCATCTCAAACAGACATAAAAAGAAACGGAGGCTCTCACACAGATGGAGATGATGAGAGAATATTATTATTCATTTCACTCTAATTTACAATAAAAGATGTTGAAATATTAATGAAAAGCAAATCGCAATTATTAAGATCACCCCGTTCACACACACACACACACACAAGGAAGCAAGAAGGGAAGAATCTGCCGTACTTTAATTTACAGATTTAGTGCTAATAAAAGCGTAAAATGTAGAAAGAATGAAACGTCTTTTAGTTTTTTTTCTTTTTTTTTTTGTTCATTTCCTTTTCTGGTTCCAAATTACTAAATTTTTGTTTCAAAACCATTTCGTCTTGTTCATTATTATCACCACTAAACTGTGTGTAGGATTTATTTAGTAAGAATAGGACAACTGACAGATGAAATGCTGCCAAAATAGCCCATTTAACTAGTTCGTAAAACTCAGTTTGATGGCCCATTTCGGTAACACATAAACGTCGAGTACCATTCACTTGTCTTTTCTTTTTTTTTTCTTTAAAAAAAGTCCCCTTCACGTTCTCTCTTCTTTCTTTCATTATGTCATCGTCTTTCGACACTATCGACCTTCTTCATCTTCCCATCCATTTCTCCTATTGCCCCACTCTTTTTCTTCCTTCTTAATCTGTTGTTTTCTTTCTTCTTATTAAGTCACGTAACTATTCCAATTGTTTACTTGTCTCCTGAACTTAATGTTATGCAATCTACTCCTTCTTATTTCTTTTTCTGAAGTTAAACTAGTTATTTTTTTTTTTTTAGCGTTAATGAAGCGAATTCTTTGGGATTGTCGTGTACAGTGTAGATTACCCTAATAATGATATTTTGTAATGAACAGTAAATTATAATGTATGGTGACCCTTTACTCAGAATGTACACAGAACTCATAGTCTTTTCTTGATTAAAAAACTTTATAAATGGCATACGATCTTATGAACCACAGTGTCTACTTCTTGATGAAAAAAAAAATACTGGACAGGTGACAAGCAACAACGACATTTTGGAAAGCGAGAAATTCAGTAGAAAGGTAACAATCTGGTGGAGGATATAAAAGAAAAAGCCGTGAGTATTTCCGATAATTGCCACCAGGTAGTACCACACTCATACTGAGTAAGTGAGTAGTGTCACCTATATCATTCTAGGTCTCAATATAGGTGGAAAAATAAAACTGGTTGCCACATAAGTATTTTTATTTTCGTCGCCATTTGTACCCTATTTATCAATTTACCCTCGTTCTTATGAATAAGTATCAAATGAATTAATTATCTGAGATTCGAAAATAATTTTAGTTGATGAATTTGAACGCTCGTAATGGTGGTCATCAACACATCAGAGTTTTAAATTTTTCATTTATATAATTAAGCTCCTCCAATTGTGAGTTTGTTCATTTGGAAAACACGATCAGGGCCGCTTTCAAAAATTTCATTGTTGCTCGTCATTTGTTCAGCATTTTAAAAAATATGATTAAAAAAATCCACAGAAAATAGATACTGAGACCCTTGATCTAGGATTATACAGTTTGCTAAAGTCCTTTTTCGAAAGTTTGAGATGGAGGTGCAAGAATAGTGGGAAGAGGTTTGGAAAGGTTGCGGTGTGGCCATTCTTCCTCGTTCCCTTTCTCGCTTCTGTTTCGGTGAGCGCGTTTAGTAAGAAAAAATGCCTTTAAGTTAGCCAGGATGTTTCCTAGGATTTTCCGTTTTGGGGGTGTAAAGTCAGGATTGGAGGGTATAAGTAGAGTTTTGCAGAAGTTCAGGGAGAAGTGTTTAAGAATTTGGGGGATTACACGCCCCATTGAGGGGCCTGGCAGAATCCTTGTTTTAAGCTAAGTGCACTGTGAATAAAACACTTTCCCGCACCACTTAACTGATCTCCAAGCAAATGATATTTGAAAAGTAGCCAGCTAAAGAACTGAAATTTGACAACAGTGTGTATTACGTATTACTAAAAAATCAGAACGTTTCCATAGCAACCCTCTTTTAGAGGGTGCATTCTATCGATATTAGGAGTTTAGTGACAATCCTTGTTGAGTAGAACGAATGAAAAGTAATGAACATTGTGTACAGTGTGTACGCCTTTGTTTTAAGTGCGTAGTTCCGAACACACAATTGACGTTATCGCAACAAATGACGTAATAATATATGGAGAAGTTATGACGTAATCTGTGCCGGCGTAGAAAAGCTCAATCACAAGTTTTATACAAAGAATTTACTTGAGGAAAGTTTTTTATTCAGGAGTGCAGTTGAGGTGAGATTCATAGGTTTGTCTCCTGTTCAAGGTCAGTTCAATCGCATTTTTTTTTTGGGGGGGGGGGTCTTATAATGGTGCACTTGCTAGGCCCACAAGGTTTTACGTCAGTACTTGTCGAAGTCATTTGCGACGATGCTGTGCAAACTTTGGTTACTTTTAGGTTTCTCGAATTTTTTTCAACAAACTTTCGTCTTGTTTCAATGTGAATAATTACCTCCGGATGTTTGTCGCAATGTCTTAGGAACGATCTGTATATAGTTCCCATCTTTGTTTCTTTGACAATTCTTCACAGAGTTCGTTCTCCCTTAGCACATAACACAGAAGTGGAATGACAAGGAAACATGAAAAAAATGGTGAAATAGGTATGTAGGGTGAGGTGGGGGAAATAGGTACAGATGAAATAAAGGTATGTGGTGTTGATGTAGTGCGTATATACCTATGTATGTGCGTGTGTTTGTGTGAACGTGAGGATGAATAGGCGTGGGTGGTGAAAACCTCCTTAGCTTCAAGGGAAGGGGAAGAAACTATATACTTGTGTCTGTGTGCTGGAGCAGGGCGGAACAGACGAAAAATCGGTAACGAACATGCCGTCTGTCTCATTCTCAAGAACGACTGTCCAGGGGTTTAGAGAAAGAGAAAGAAAAAAGAAAGATACATACGCTAAAGGAACAAGAAAAGGACGAATCACATTTCGTGACAGCCCCTTCTCTGGCACGTCTCCGCCATGAGATATAGTTCCCAGAGACTCGTACATAATTTTTCCGTAGGGGTATGAAAAGGGAGAGGGGGAGACACCACAGTAGCTCCCGAAAGGAGGAGGCTGAAGTCTAGTGAAGAAGGGATCAGAAAAACGAAGAAAGGGGGAGAGGTAAAGACGACAAGAAGTTGGGGAGGAACTATTTCTTCACAGACGCGGAGGAATTTCGATCTAAAATGGAAATTGGTGTGTCAAGCTTTTGTCTTTGGTAGATAACCATGGATTTATATATAGGAGAGACCCCTCTTCTTGAGTTTCTTCAGGTCCAGCCAAGAATAGTCCAAAAAAACTTCTCTTTACACTCAGAAAGATAGCATTTTTTTCTCAACTCTCTTCGACTATCTTTTTTTGAAAAAGAAAAGAAAAAAGACCATATCTCTCGTTCATCTCTCGCGAGATGAGAAGAAAACGAAAACGAAAAAGAACAGAAATAAGTTTTGGAGAACTTCTAACACTAACCTCCTCTTTTCGGTCTCTGCATCATCTTATTCCACATGTAGAAAATACATCAGGATGTTCCGCCGACTTGGTAACAAAATGTAAATGTTTTGTTCTAAAAAAATAACGCACACAGATAACGCAGCTCATATTCATGTTGATCTATGTGAGGTAACATCTGAAACGAGAAGATGGTAGTATTGAAACTTAATCTTTTAAAGTTTAGTAACATTTTTATACCTTATTATTATACTGAAGTTTGTGGTAATAAAGCATATTAACATGTTGATTTGTGTATTTATTAAAAAACCAGCACATCAAGTATGAACCCAATAATTACATTCAAAGCATTGCATGTTCATAGAGACGACTTTATTCGAAATATTATGTTTAACGTTTCCTCGTATAAGTAACCACGTGGCTCTTACTGATAATTTATATTATTAGCTAACTTGTTAATGTACCATTTTTTCAAACAGTTTGATATCATTTTTCTGTTTTTGGCAATCTGGGTAATCATATATTCTTCACAAGAACTTAAAATCATTGGTCTCATTTAATTTAACGAGAATATCGTTAATGAAGAGAAGAAACAAAATGGGACCTAGCTTAGAACCTTGAGAAGTTCCTCACTTCACTATAAACCGTTTATATATAATTCAAATGTAACGTTTCCGTATGGTTTCCCAAGAACGGTGCAAGTAGTTTAATTTGCTTAGAGACTGTGAGAAATTGACCTAATACGATTTACTTATCTCAATATTATGTTTCAGAGAATCAAATGCTTTTCCGAAATCGGTTTATAAAACAAATGCTGTTCCTTTCCACTATCTTCATGAGAGAGTGTCTCGATAATTTGAACAAACTTAATTGTTTGTTGACCTGTTTGAAACAAATGTATGGTATTTTGCACTTAGAACAAAACAAACATGGTTTTAGACAACGAAAATCAATAATAATACCTTAACATGGAGCAGAAAGAGTTGATATTTACAATACAATGTTAAAGTTTTAGATCTAATACTCAAATTAACGGAAAACGTTTAAGTGTATTATTAATTTTATTATGTTAAAATAACAGATATTCTAATTTGCGTTAACTTTTATATGTGATACATACAAGAAAGAAAGTAAGTTAAACCTTTTATTAAGTTATTTGTCTTGTAAACGACGAATTCATGGTAAACTTCGCATTCTGAAATATTTCAAGTTACAGTTTAAAATCAAGTTAAAGAGCCAGAACACATTGGCAGTGGTTACAGCCAAGGAATCCAGTGGTAAGACTGGAGCGGGGAACACAGGTTCGGGTCCTCCTAACTGTAGAAAATATTGCATACAGAACCTTTACCAGAAGAAATAACAATTTTCAAAAAATAACAGAACAAAGCCTAGACTAAAACTTAACATTGAATTTTATACTATAATACCAAGGAAAGTAGAACTTATTGCTATAATACCATGAAATAATATAAAAAATTAGGAGGGCAAACAGAACATTTGAATCCTTAACATTTAAAAAAATTTAATTTTTTTTAAAATATTTCAATCACTAACTCATGATACAAATTTGAGAGCTGTACCAATGCCACAAATGTAAAGTAAGATTATATTTCGAGCAGATAAAATGTGTGTATCTGACGATAAACACTTAATAGATTGAAATATTGTTGGTAACAGTTGTTCTTCACATGTAAATTACACGACAATTAAATGACTGAAATTAAATTGATACATTGCGACATCTGTTGTGCACTAACTATATTTTCTCTCTAAACTGAATTTTTGCTTTTCAATGTGAATTTGAAATTGGTTTATCAAAGCAGGTGATATTGCCTGCCTCATCTTTTACCTAACACCTAGATTAGAAGAACTCACGTAAATTAGTACAATACTTACACTAATAATAGGTTACAGACAAATAGAGCAATCTACATAGCATTAGAAGAAAAAGTAAAATTGTACAAAAAACAAAGCATATTTTTACGAAGAATTAAAAACTGTTGACAGAACTAACACTTTTTCGTAAGTTCTTGAAAAGTTGAGAACTTACCATTCATTATGAACAATCCATGTTTTCTAGACTATTACAAGAAAGTCGTTGAATGAACCAAACAACTCATATATTTTCACTAACAGACACAGAAAAACCGCATATGATTGAGAGAAACTGCTGGCTGGCTTGAATAAGGTTTTGAAATTGAGCAACAGATGTCTCTGGAGACATTTTTATTTTGCTTAATAAAGTCTTGGTATATACAAACTGTACTTATAGCGGTTTACGAACTGATTTACCACGATTCACCTGAGACGTTGAAGATGTCATACCGTTTGAATTACCCAGGATTAATCAATAAAAAAAAAGAAGCCTGAAATACCTCTTTTGGTTAAGACCACAAGTTGCTGAAACTAGATATAATAAATACACGTTTATCAATAATAGTTTCTCATACTGCATCTCTGTGCTAATGTGACTATTTAATGTATTATACTTCGTTTTAGACATCCCATTTTTTGTACTAAAAGTTTCGAAAAACTTCTAATGCATTTATGTAGAACTAACCGGTCTTCTGTTCGGGCGTTAAGGATATTAAATAGATTGAAATAATTACTGTTTCAGTTGCATTTCTCAGAGACTTACATTAAAACTTTCTGTGAAAAATACAAACTGAAAGTGTTCAAGAAGGCATAGTGTGCCGTTCATAACACTTCAGTTAATGCGCAATTGTTGTCGAGACTTGGTAGAAGTCAAGTGTCATATTAAACATTATGATTCGTTTAATATCGCCTATCTGTACAATTTCCTTTTTGTAGATTATAAACTGTGAGAATGAAAAGAAAAATTAGCATCTACTTACGCACCGAATACGCAAACCATTGCGCTTCGGTCGTCTGTGTAATACGGCGACAACATATATTTTCCAAACCACCCCTTGCGGACAATCTCTCTCCACTTCCCTACTACACACACACACACACACACACACACACACACACATATATATATATATATATATATCAAACACCCTTTTTTGCCACTTATCTTACGCTTGCCACACCCCAAACTTAATGCAACATTTTCAACCAGATTCCCCCATCTTTCTCTCTCTCTCTCTCTCTCTCTCTCTCTTATCCCTTTCCACAACCATTCTTCTGAAAACATGAGTCCCCATCACCCCCTAGCGCGCTAAGTTTCCAAAATGGCGTCATTCACCCCTGGAAGACAATTTTCTTCTCTCCCTTTTTGTTCTGTGTGTATGTGTTACTTCTCAAGTTTCCTCTTGATCGGGAAAAAGGAATTCGAGTCGGTGACGGAGAACATTTACTTAGCTCCTTGGACACGAGCAGTGTTTCCAACTTTAACTAAAAATTGCTCTCCACAGGAAGATCCTTTGTTTTAAATGTGGCATGAATATTGATTGCCCCGTCGTAAGATTGATAAGGTAACCCGCATATTTTCTTCCATAATTATACGTTATAAATAAACTCCATCAAATGAGCATGACTTGAAGATCACCTGCTGGTTTTGAATATTACTGTCCAGAATGATACTAGTATCTCCTACCACACTTCTCAAAAAGGAAAAATACCGGTCAATATAGGTAATTTTATAAAAACGACACTTATACGAATACGAACATGCAATATTTACTTTCTATACAGAAGAATCAAGGTGCAGTAGGTGAATACAATGCGATGTTGCATCAACGTATGACACTACATCAATTTCACCTTTTAATTGTCTCTTCCTTAGACACTGAATTCGCTCGTTTGAACTCGCTTAAGAAGAGTGTAGTGGAAAGTTGGATTAAAACGGTCTGGTGTAACTTTACTTGACTGTAGTTGTCTATAGTAAGAAACTAATCAGAAATGTGTTGCTTTTTTTTGGACAAAATGAAACTCTCATCGTTGTACTACACAGCACAGGGATGTGTGGTTAAATATTTCGTTTCTATTTCTCCTGGAAATTACACTTGTCAGAAAATGTCAGTTTTCCCTGTTTTATCCGACTGTTATGATAAAATAGGATACTTATTTAAATCAACAGTAAATTTCATTATACATGGAAAATCATTATAATAAATATATAATCTCCGTTTACAAGTGCAGAAATTATGAGAACAGTGATGACAATACAAGAAGACGAGGTTTCAATTAATAAACATTGTGAAATATACATGAAAAATGCAATTTCTGTTTTTTTAATAAGTTAGACAAAAAAAAATCAGAAATAGTTTCGAACATTTCCAAGAAGATGTTTAATTATATAAAAGTATTTTTAAATGTTTCAGAAAATTCTTACTAAGAATCTCGATACAAATAGGGATACCTCATTTCCTCCAACAGTTTGCCTCCCCATTTTGTCCATCTGTCTTAAGTTTTAAGATTTCAAGATGGCTGTGCTCAACAAGTCATATAAGTTCAAATAAGCTAAGATGACATAACATCTAAATAAGTAAAATAAGGTGAGGTAATATTTTACAGTCCAGATTTAACAAATACACAAAACGAGCAACAAACTTGATATTAAAACAAATCGAAGCGTGGAATTAAAAAAAAAAATTGAAACAAATTCCACTCGGTTTATGAAAATCACCATCCCAACTGATAAAACAATTTCTGTGATGAATCCAGTAACTCTCACTCGCTTGATGACATTATCAGTACGACCTGGGTGGAGAGGGTACACACCACCCCGTTCTATGCGACCTCTCCGTTATGTCAAACTTCTCTCTACGTGATATAGACGTCGTAAAATGGAGATCGAAAAGTGAGTAGGATGACATGTACGAACTGCTATAGAGTACTCACACATGCACAAGTGTACACCCACCACTCACCCACACGGCTATCATGATTCAAGCTTTTCCTCAGTCACATTAGCCAAATACTGGGACAGTATCTTGAACTTAAGCGCTGGCCAACTCCTTTCTGCGTCCTTTTCCCTATCCTATTCCAACACGCACCATAGATACCTAAAGGCCTTAAATAAATAAAGATTTGTCACCAAATATTGCCAATGTGACAATGTAGCTTTGAAGGTGAACATTTATAAATACATGGAAATGAAAGTGGTAGATGAACATCCCTGGCCTTCACGCAAGATACTAACTGGCTAATATATTCAACATGCCAAGGCATGATATGGTGGTACAAAAGTTGCATAGAGGGATGTGTAGCTGCGCAGGTACCTGTAGAAAACGTTGGGAAGAAACATCATGTACGTATACTGTTTCAGTCCTCGTCTTTATTTGGTATTGGTAAAGACAATTCTATTTCTTTTCTATACTTGCTATAAAGCATTTTTAAGAATGATACATAGTTTTCTTCCATAGTCAAGTTGGAGCTATATATTAAAGAAAGTATATTGTTCGTCTCTTCGACCATCGGTTGGCAGATTACGTTCATATTACGTTCATATAATAATAATAATAATAATAATAATAATAATAATAATAAATACTATTAGGGCTTCTACGTCCAGCCGATGCAATTTTGCAGCCTCCTAAATCTAGTCTAATAGATGAAAGATACATGGGTTCATTGAAAAGGCTCCATATATTGATGCCCACCCTGTAAAATGTTTGCCCCTCTTTCTGACTACGAGTGTGATGAAAAGTTTCCGAGATATTGTATGAGAAATCCGTCACATGAAGGAAAATTCCCTTATGTTATAAGGCAAAACGGAAAAAGGCCAAACGGAAATTCCCGTTTCGCCTTACATCAGAGTAACTTTTATCAACTTGATGAGATTGCCAGAAGGACTCAAAAATTCTAGTGATGCCATTTTAGCGCTTTTGTCGCTAGAACTAGCCCTTTTAATAATCTTTTAACGCCTCTTTTTTTTTTCTGTTAACCCCCAGCGCCAAATTTAACGCCTTTCCATAATAGCTTGTGGTGACCACTTTTGCTACAGAAAATTTCTTACAGTCTCCCATTTTCTTTGGAGAATCCGTTGCGCAGCCATTGCTCAGTTTTGAAACTTGAATTTTGGGATAAAGCAGGTTCGACATTTTTGAAGATAAGTTCTACTGTCAATGCTATGGAAAAATTATGCTCTACAGTTCATTCTCCCACGCTTTCGGTAGCCTATTGCTCAATAACGAAACATTTTTGCGCCATCAGTTTGTTTGGCACCTTTTTTATAGCGACTTTGAAAGATTCATTTGGCCGTTCTAGCGCATTTTTGCTGCTGATGTGGCGCGTTTCTTAGCTCTGTTGTTAGCAACATTGTCAAAACAGGCATAAGGCAAAACGGAAAGACACGAGATGGGACAGAAATCTTCGAGACAAGACATCTTTCACTAGGCAGGACGAAAGTCTCCGAAACTAGTTATTTTCACCTGCGGAGAGAAGTCTCCGAGACAAGACATTTTCACTTAAAGCTCTTATTTTCGTTTTAATATGAAGAACATGTTTATATTATTTTTACATCTTTTTCAAAACGTAAAAATCTCTCAAAAGTTACCGACTCTTAGAATGCATTCTTGGGAGAGTGAGACATTCCAAGACGGAACGAGACATTCTGAAATCTTCTCTCGTCGTGTGCGCAACATTAATTTTTGGACACTTTGGTGAGAAATTTGATTCAAAATAGGCCAAAAATAACAAACATTAAAAATAAGCGATTATCTAATGATCCTATTACCTATTTTTTCTTACCAGTTATCACGTGATAGTTTTAGATTTAGTCCAAAGGAGAACTGGCCAGATTTTACTTTATCAGCAAAACACTAGTGATGAATGATACTCAAAGTAACATTTATACAAACATAAAAAAATCAGTTTATCTGTTTCATTTTAATAGAAAATAATTTATTCAAATCAGAGAGGGAGACTCCTGTTATGTTAAAAATCAAAGTAGTTTTAAAATTATTATTTTCAATGATGAAAACAATTATACATATTTAATTTATACTTAAAACTTCGTATATTGATTACGAACGATTTATCAGATAGGCCCGACCACTTTTTCTTAAGTACAGTTCTCGTTTGTTTGTAACATGTTTTCTCATTAGATAATTAAATATATACCGGTATACATTTTTACTAACTGAGCAATAGTTCCACGAATAATAAACAGAGAGTTTAAAATGGAGAAGAGTCTTTTATTTTATTTTATTTTATTTTTGAAGTACCTTAATTAGTAAAAAGGTAAAAAAAGGTAAAGCACGCGATACGCACGCGCCGTGAACGGCGCATGGGGAATGTGGAGGTAGCGCTCCACATTACCTTGACCTACGGTACGAAGTGAGTTGGGGGTGGTCAGTTCCACGCTCGACCGCCTTTACCTTCCCACGGTGCTCAGGAATACCAAGGACACTTATTGATTTTTTTTTACGATTTAATGACAAGAAAACCAATCCTTGTAATGAATTAAACATAAGATACACATTTAAAAATGTAGGCTAATATATGACAAACAGGCAATAGTTCTAACCTACACTTTCTAAAATCAATATTGTACAATATGGCAGCATTGAATCAATATTTTATGTACGAGGTATGTTTAAAATGTATTTTCCACTTTTTCGTCTTGCCAAATAATGAGCTATGTGTTACCAAAGTGTGCAAGTTTTGGACTTTAAAGAATCCTGTCGGCCATTTTCTGAGAATCTTATGATACATTATTATATACATTTGCACTTATAAAGCCTAATAATTCGGCTGCGCGAAAGAATATGGTATTTATCGGCAAATTCAGCTAGTTACATTTTAGTGCTTAGTAGGGTCTATATTAATTACAGGGAGAAAGTCGGCAAATCAATCTTAAAAGTGACAAAAGTACAGAGACTAGGCTTAAAATTGTCACTAATCTTAGTATAGGCTGAAGCCAACTTGTAGTATTTCCTATGTTTCTAATAACTAAACTAATGCGGAATTTGTTAGCACATAAAATTTTGATTTTCAACAACTAACAAGAAAAACCGACATTTTCAAATTTCCTGTATTTTGGATTGCATCGTTCCAGGCAAACGGTCACGTACGTCTCTCCAACGCTACATTTTGAATTAGTGTGATTATAAAATTAATGTCTGATAAGAAGTTTATAATTCGTATGAGTGAATGGTATTGCTCACTGCCTTGTAATGAAGTGGTCCCAGGTTCGATACCCAGTGGGGTTACAAGTGGTTCGCATTCTACTTTAAACTGCAGGTTCTGTCCTTAGCACTTTAACAATATCGATTAAAGACCATGGCAAACCACCATCTGTTCTGTTCACCATCAGGTTCTAGATCGCCTTCAGGGAGAATCAACATCATCAGCATCGTATTTTATCTATCAATCTGGTGACCAAATCAAATCTGAAAGTTCTTCAAGTTCGAAGCTTTTATTTACTAAAAAAAACTAAAATATATTTCAACGTTAAACTATACTCGCGACCAGGGATGTAATGCTAAATTTTAAGGTGGGTATACGCTTCGCTCGTTATAACGAATCATTTCGCTTACCATCCCATATACCTGAGTATTTCATAAATTTTAGGTGAGTATACGCTTATGTCTAATAAATTGAGGTGGGTATACGTCGTATACTCTCCATTACATCCCTGCGAGTCGCGACCGACTTTCACTATATCGATTTTCAAGAAGATAAAACAAAACGGTACGCTCATTTAATACAGCATTTTTTTTACATCACCACAGCATTTGTGCTCCAGGAGTGTTTGAAAGAACAAAGTCAATTCGGGAATTCGGAATTCTCGTGATTTCGGAGTATTTCATTGGTCTAATTTCGAGTTATCGAAACTCCGATGTTCCATAATTTTGAAATTTCGACTTTCCGAAGCTCCGACTCTCCAAAATTCAGATATTTCTAGACTTCTGACATTCCGAAATTCCAATTTTTCGAAATTACAATATTCTTGGAAATAATACGAACAAAATTATTAGAACTTAGTAAATGAACTAGCAGTTGGTAACCCTGAATACTGTTGGCAAATGCAGAATTTCAAAATTTTGTTCTTTTCTGCACGTGTGTGTACCGATAAACATTATTATGCCACATCTCTTGCTGAGAGATACGAAAAAAAAAATCAAATTCTTCCTGACATTCCCCATACTCCCGATACACCTTCGAAAAAAAAAGTACTAGCAAAATTTATTTTTGTCTCAAAACCCTTGCTTCAGCATCGACAGTAAATTCTTCCTTTTATGGTCTTCATCTACTTTTAAGATAAGGGATGAGGAAAAAGCCCATGAAGAAAGGGAATGTTGTGTGGACATGGGAATAGGCATGGTATTAGTGTTTTACATGTCAATTTCATGATCTTCTGTTAGTGAAATACCATGTATATGAAAATTCGTTGTCCTTTGAACCAATATCAATATATAGGGCGATCGATTAATGCGTGCAAATATTTGAGGGTGAATTCCTGATACCAACACAGGGATTCCGCCAGGATTTTCAGTTTGTGGGGGGTGTAAAGTCAGAATTGGGAGCGTGTAAGTAAAATTTTACAACGATTTTTACCGTAACAAATTTAAAGTTGGGGTGTGCTCTCGAGGATGTGGGGGTGACACTTCCCATAGGGGGTCTGGCGGAATCACTGCCAACTTACTCTATGGCTTACGGAACTCGCAAGTTCATTAACGTAGTAACAAACGTTCGCCATCGGAATCTGTACTGGGCAAGATCAAGCCAGTTTGCATCATCTAATATTGTCCTACCAACGTATTCTCGGTCTTCCCAACGGTCTCTTTCCCTCCGGCTTTCCAACCAAGATAAAATATAATCTTCGTTTTTCTCCCATCCGAGCTACATGGCCTGCCCATCTTAGTCGTCGTGATTTAATTATTCTTACAACGTCGGGTGAGTCGTACTGTCCGTGAAGTTCTTCATTATGCAGTCTCCTCCATTCTCCAGTCTTCTCTTCCCGTTTCGGTCCGTATATCTTTCTCAAAACTTTATTTTGAAACACTCGTAATTTATATTAATCTGCTAGGGTCGTACTCCAACTTTCGCAACCGTAAAGTATAACCGGCAGAATAACCGTTATGTATATTTTCAATTTCAACATCCTTGATATTAATCGCGAGGTTAGGAGTTTCTGGACTGAAAAGAAACATGCGTTGCCCGCTACGAAAGAACTTATTATTTTTTACATTACCTTGCTTTTGTTTGTTACGTATGTTCCCAAGTATTCCAATTAGTTTACTTTCTCTATGTTCTCATTCTTAATTGTTATGTGCCTATTTCAGTTATTCCATGTGTTTCGGCGTGTTATCATGTTTTGTTTTCTCTATGTTTACCTGTAGACCTATCTCATGACACGCTTCTATTAAGACATCGGTGTTGCTTTGTAATGCCTCTATATCTTCCCCTATTAAATCTACATCATCCGCGTACATGAACAGTTAATTCAAGCCATTCAATGTTAGTCCCGTTTTATCCTCTTCTATTTTTAAAATTTCATAATCTATAGCAAAGTTAAACAGTATTTGTGACAAGGCATTGCGTTAAACACTAGTCGTGACAGACTATCTGACATACGTATTTATTACCTATCCGTACCCATAATCTGCGTATGGGGTCGCTGAGACACATTTTCACAAGTTGAACAAGTTTCTTCGAAATTGAAAATCGTATCATGATACTGTATAGCTTTTCCCTTTTAATAGAATCATGAGCCTTCTTAAAATCAACGAATAACTGGTGTACTAGCCCTATTGTTTTCCCATATCTTCTTCAAGGTTTGTCTCAAGGCGAAAATCTCGTTCAATGTGGTCGTGGATCTATTTCTTCTAAATCCACATTGGTGATCTCCAATTATTTCATCTACGTATACATTTAGGCGAGTTAGCAGTATATTGCTCAATACTTTGTACCATGTTGGAAGTAACGGTAATTATTACAGTCCGATTTATTACCTTTTTTATAAACCGAAACTATTATTGATGTTTTCCATTCCTTTGGGAGCTCCTCCTTTCTCCATATAGCACTTATCAATTTATGTAGTTCCTTGATTAGTGCCGTTCGTCCCGCTTTAATTAATTCGGCTGGAATATTTTCTATTCCCGGTGATTTGATCTTTTTTTTAAATTTCTTTATAGACATTTCAACCTCGATCTCGTTAGGTTCGGGTATCCACGGTTCTACTGTATTACTTACTTACTCTATGGCTTATGGAACTCGCAAGTTCATCGCCGCAGTAACAAACGTTCGCCATTGGATTCTATCCTGGGCAGTATCAAGCCAGTTTTCATCACGAACACCTACTTCTCCAAGATCTCTTCTAATATTGTCCTCCCAACGACGTCTCGGTCTTCCCAATGGCCTCTTTCCATCAGGCCTTCCAACCAGGATTGAATATAATCTTCGTTTTTCCCCCATCCGAGCTACATGCCCTGCCCACCTTAGTCGTCTCGATTTCATTATTTTTACAACATCTGGTGAATCGTACAGTCCGTGGAGTTCTTCATTATGCAGTCTCCTCCACTCTCCAGTCATCTCGTCCCGTTTTGGCCCATATATCTTTCTCAAAACCTTATTTTCAAATACACGTAATTTATGTTCATCTGCTAGGGTCGTACTCCAACTTTCGCAACCGTAGAGAATTACCGGCAGAATAACCGTTCTGTATATTTTTAATTTCAATTTCCTTGATATTAATCGCGATGCTAGAAGTTTTTGGACTGAGTAGAAACATGCGTTCCCCGATACTAAGCGACTTTTTATTTCTTCCGTGACCTCATTTTTGCTTGTTACGTATGCTCCCAAGTATTTAAATTTGTTTACTTTCTCTATGACCTCATCCCTAATTCTTATGTTTTTAATTCCTTCATTCCCTGTGCTTCGGCTTGTTACCATGTATTTTGTTTTATCTATGTTTACCTGTAGACCTATCTCATCGCACGCTTCTACTAAGACATCGGTGTTGCTTTGTAGTGCATCTATATCATCCCCTATTAAATCTACATCATCCGCGTATACAAACAGTTGATTCAAACCATTCAATGACAGTCCCTTTTTGTCCCCTTTAATTTTTAAAATCGCATATTCTAACGCGAAGTTAAACAGTTGTGGTGACAAGGCATCGCCTTGTTTCAATCCGTTGCGAATCTTGAAACTATCTGACATATTATTACCTATCCGTACTCTGCTTATGGGGTCGCTGAGACACATCTTCACTAGTTGGACCAATTTTTTCGGTATTCCAAATCGTATCAGGATACTGTATAACTTTTCCCTTTTGATAGAATCATATGCTTTCTTAAAATCAATGAATAGCTGATGAACCGTCCCATTGTATTCCCATTTCTTCTCCAAAATTTGTCTCAAAGCAAAAATCTGGTCCAACGTGGATCTATTTCTTCTAAATCCACATTGGTGATCTCCAATTATTTCATCTACGTATACATTTAGGCGTGTTAACAGAATATTACTTAATACCTTGTAACAAGTTGGAAGTAACGAGATTCCGCGGTAATTATTGCATTCCGACTTATCGCCTTTTTTGTAAATCGGAACAATTATTGATGTTTTCCATTCCTTTGGGAGCTCCTCCT